>LZPO01087403.1:0-13158 GCA_001675575.1 Neotoma lepida | reverse complement strand
TACATTAATCCCACAGAAAAATGAGGAACAAAAGGCAGACATAAAGGGGGCATTCTTTATGATTCTATTTATCTGAAGATCTTTAAGAGGCAGGAAGGGGCCACTGAGATGGCTCAGTAGATAAACGTGCTTGCTGCCAAGCCTGATGACCTAAGTTCAATCCCTGGGACCCACTTGACGGAAGAAAATTAAAAAGCTCCATGTCATGGGTAGCCTCCACCAAAAAAGAAATGAATTACTCTTTTTTTTAAAGGAGGAGAGAAAATAGCCAGTGAGTTCCGCTGGCATTACTTGTGAGTTCCGTGAAAGTGGGCGAAAGGGGAAGGGAGCTGTGAGCACCAATNATGTTTTAGTTCCAATGTGTCCACTTGGTGATAAGATATCAAAATGCACAATTACAGTCTGCCCTTCTCTGCACTTAGCTAACCTCCACTAAGTACATTTAGTTTCAAAATAATATCAGTGAATAGTACAGAGTGTAAGACTATGAACATTAAAAGTGTGAGATGACGCCTATATAAAGATGGACCCGATCAGCTAAGCACAGGCCAATGTGGCCCAGTACTGGAGTCACCATCTGACAGCACTGTGCCCTCTGGGCAGTGAACACTCCTCTTTGCCAACCTTCCTTCGTCTCTCACCATCCCTGCAGCAGGGAGCTAGCAGCTTGCACTCTAATTCCTGATTTTTCTCATCTGTAAAACTGGAATATCTCGTAAGTATTTGATTAAGAACACAAAAACTGAACATCTCAGACTTCATTTGTGAACACCACTTGTAGTATTTTCTTCTGTCCAGCTATATGAACCAGAAGACTTCTGTGACTGCCACAATGAGGGAGCCTGGAGTGGGCGGGGCCTCAGTCTCATTAAATAGCTTGACTGTGAAGGACAGTACCAACACCCCAAACAGTGTCCCAAGGCAGATGTGAAGACAGAGAAGGGGGTCCTAAGGTTGGAAGAGTGTGTCAGATGTAAAGGCAGGGTGATGGGCTATAGAGAGGAGGAGTAGGTGAACATTTAATTGTCAATTTCTCCCCATATCTTACTAATCACAATTTCTTCTCATGATCTTGCTAACCACATAACCAGAGAAAAGGCCTTCCCTTTGAGAAGAGAGAAAAAGATCAGAAGCTCACTGTTAAGACAAGAAAATGTCAAGTCTAAACTCTTTTGGGAAATGCATACACTTATAACTACAGAATTTTGGAAAGCATGACTTCCCAAACATGACTTGTTCTTGATCTTTGGTACTATTATTAATCCTTATACATTTTTCATGCTAGAAAAATTTTTGAGAGAAAGAAAATACTAGGAAACAGTATTCAAATTATTCTAGGCAACCAAAATAGAAGTAGTTAGAGTGAAAAAGATCAGGACCTCTGAAGACGGAACTCACTTCTGGCTTATAGGAATGGGGCCAAAGGGTTGTCGGGCTCCTCTAAAGGGACTGCAGGAGAATGTAAGGAAATGGTGAAACTGTCAACTGACTTGTATAAGGCCACATGGTTCCCCACATGGAAGGCCATGGGTTTGTGGAATGAAGAAGGCTGCCAACCCAAAGTCCTTAGCTCCGGAGAAGTTATTAAAATCAAACATTGGGATGAGAGCTCAGTGAGCCTGGAAGGGAACCAGCTAGGGCTCTGCTCTGATAGCTGCTATAATACAGGTGCAGGGGACAGGCATGGACTTGAGAAAACCTAGATTAGAAGGCCACATGGGATAGAGAAGGGAGTCACAAATGCCACTGTCTGCCTTTGANTATTCAGTGCAGACTGGAAAGGAGGGGATGCTTGGGCAGATGATGGACAGGGGTCAATGACAGCAGCACACTTTCCTGCCTGTCCTATTCCAGCCATAGCCTAGATGGTCACCACTCATTCCTTCTCATTTGCTCAAGCAACACACCAGTAATTTCCATAGCCAACTTGGTTGTTTTATTCCTCAACTTCCTCTTCCTTGTATTGACTGTCTGTGTAGGCAGACATAGCTGTGTGTTCTAGCTAATGAGCCAAATATATTGTACCTATTTCTTTGTCTTCATTCACTAATCAGGTGATTCAATTGGAAAAGTGTGACCAAACCTGTCTAACTCAATTTGGTCTTTGTGAGCCAAGGTGTTTATGGTTAATGCTCTGTTACTCCCTAGAACACAGACGGAGTTTTTTCCTTCCAATTTGGGTCCAAATACTTTAATAAAATTTGAAACTAGATTCAGTGCCTGATAATTGCCAAGAACACAAACATGGCGGGGGTGGATGGGGTGGAAGGGAGAAGGCAAAAAACATACAATGGAAAATCAATTGTAAAACTTTAATAAATGATTTTTATTTAAAAATAGTTTATTTTATTTTTATGTGCATTAATATTTTGCTTGCCTGTATATATGTACATCACACATGTGCAAGCCTGGTGCCTTTAAAGGCCAGAGGAGGGCATTGGTTTCTCTGGAAATGAAGTTACAGGTTCTGCTCTAAGGATGCTGAGTAGTGAGCTTGGTTCCTCTTCAAGAGCAGCAAGTGCTCTTAACCACAGAGCCATTTCTTTAGCCCCTACTAGACTTTAATATGCTTTCTAAAAAATAATCTTTATTTATTCTTGGAAAGTTTAATACATGTATACAATGCACCTGGATCGTGTCCACCAGCGTGGAAATCTTTAAGACTGAAGGCTCATCTAATGCAATGGAAACTCCCANCAATTGATGAGGGTGACTCTAGCTAAGACTCCTAACACTGGGGGACATGGAGCATGAACCAGCCATCTTCTGTAACCAGGCAACAATTTCCAGTGGAGGGTCTGGGACACCAACCCAACCACAAACCCTTCAACCTACAATTTGTCCTGCCTACAAGATGTGTTGGAGTCAAGGTGAAATTGTGGGAGTGACCAACCAGTGACTGGCTCAGCTTGAGACTCATACCATGAGAGGGAGCCCATCCCGAGGGCCGGGACCCAGAGACCTAGGATAGAACCAAATACAACTGGAAAAAAAAAGTCAGTGAAATGATTCCTAATGATATTCTGTTATATTCATAGATTGGTGCCTAGCCCAACTGTCATCAGAGAGGCTTCATCTAGCAACTGTGGGAACAGATTCAGAGACCCACAGCCAAACATTAGATGGAGCTCAGGGAATCCTGCAAAACAGGGAGGAAGGAGCCAGTGATAGGCCACTGGTAGGAGCCAGTGGGGTCAAGGACATCACAAGAAAACCCACAGAACCAATTAACCTGGGCTCATAGGGGCTCACAGAGACTGAACTGACAACCAGGGAGCCTGAATGGGACTGACTTAGGCCCTCTGCGTATATGTTACAGTTGTGTTTCTTGGTCTTCTTATGGGACTCCTAACAGTGGGAGCAGGGGTGTCTCTGTCTCTGTTGCCTGCTTTGGGGACTCTTCACTCCTACTGGATTGCCTCATCCAGCTATAATAGAAGAGGAGGTGCCTAGTCTCCCCGCAACTTGATATACCATGGATGACTGATATCCATGGGAAGTCAGTCATTTCTGAAGAGAAACAGAGGAGGGGGAGTNGAGGGGGTGGGGAGAAAGAACGGAGGGAGGAGGCAGGGACTGAGAGGAGAGGAGGGAGAGGAAACATTGGTNGTTACATAAAAACAAAAATAAATAAATGTGGTGATAAATTGTGTGCCCTGATAAAATTTGTCTGAAGATCACAGAACAGAACAAGCCACTAGATTAAACATAGAGGCCAGGCAGTGGTGGCACACACCTTTAATCCTAGCACTCAGGAGACAGAGATCCATCTGGATCTCTGTGAGTTCAAAGCCACCCTGGACTACATGAGATTGACTCAGTCCAGGAGAGAAACAGAGCCAGGCAGTGGTGGCACACACCTTTAATCCCAGTACTGGGAAGCACTCACGCCTTTAATCCCAGGAAGTTATAGCTGGGCAGAGAAAGGTATATAAGATGTGAGGAGACAGGAACTAAAGGCTTTTGGCAGAAGCATTCCTTTCAGCTGGAGNCTTTTTCAGCTGGAGNTCTTTCAGGCTGAGGACTTGGTGAGGTAAGAGGTGGTGGCTGTGGCTCGCTCTGCTTCTCTGATCTTTCAGCTTTCACCCTGATATCTGGCTCTGGGTTTTTACTATAAGACCATTTAGGATTTGTACAACAAATAAATAAAAAAGACTGAAGGCTAGTAATAAATATGAATGCATTCATATTATAATTAGTCAAATAGAAAACATGACTGATATACAGAAAGTCACAAATACCTTACCTTTCAATAAATCATGACTTCTTCATGTCCCTATCCATCCTTCTCTATGTCACATTTTCCTCCTCTCCCCTCTCCTGTTTCAAATTCAATAAATAATTTCTTCTTAAGATTTATTTATTTTTATTTTCTTGTATGAGTGTTTTGCCTGCATCTGTGCATGTGTGTGCANGAACCTGCAGAAACACCAGAAGAGGACAGCAGATTTCTTGGAACTTGAGTTAAAGATGGTTGTGAGCCACTGTGTGGTGCTGCTAGGAACTGAATCTGGGTCTTCTGCAAGAGCCACCACAGCTCATAACCACTAAAGNGTTTCTCTAGCCCTTCAACAGACAATTTCTTTTACTATGATGTGATCCCAAACTTCAGAGGGAGGAAAAACATCCACAGAAAATGTATCACTAAGTCTCATTTCCACCAAGAACCATTTGCTCACATAGCAGCCATGTGGTAAAATAGAAAAAAATAAAAATAAAAAAGGAAACCAAAGCATTGACTCTGGACAGTTACTTCCCATCTTTCATTGTGAAACGAAGTGGATGAGAAAGAGCCATGGAGTAAGGCTGGCATTTAAACCTCTCATCACTGGGTACCATGGGGTGACACATGGGGTGATACTAGCTGATTTCATCCCTGCAAAACACAAGTGATGAGAGCACCCAAACAATGGGATTGTGCAAATAGAGTGACTCAGATGGCAATAAGCACACCTGAAACAAGAGCTCAACCCATGTGGTGCAGGGGCACACATTTGTGTCCCCATGAAAACCTGATTGCTGCAACAAAAATCNACGCATCAGAATATAAAATGGACATAAGAATTAGCCTCCTGTGTGATGGCTGCAAATAAACTTCTTCCTCAGCAACTGGCTTAAAGTGGGTGAGTAATTGAGACATTTTCATAACAAAGAAAACAGTGAAAGTGACAATTTATAAGGGGGAGAGAATCAAATGAAAGGTCTTCCCTGAAACCCTAGGTATTGTCATCATATTACATATTTTAAGTAAGACACTGCTAAGATTCATCAATAGTTGAATGGGTATTGGATATCATAAAACTTTTCAGAAGTATGTCCTATTACCATCTCTCCTAGTTTCATTTCATATTAGTTGCTGTGATAATATACCAAAACAAAAACCAACTTAGGTCAAAAAGGGTTTATTTTAGCTCAGAATTNCCTTTAGCTCAGGGAAGTCATGATGGTAGGAGCGTGCAGCAGCTAGTCCTATCACATCCACAGAGAGTGGAAGGAAGTGAAGGCACATATGCTAGCTTGCTGGATTGTGCTAAGCTTGATTTTTCTACTCTGTAATGTTCAGGACCCTCTGCCTAGGGAATAGTGTTGCCCACAGTGGGCTNGGTCTTCCCATATCATTTAACTAAAGAAATACCCCAGGGCCAACACAATGTAGACATTCCCTCATTGCAACTCTCACACCAGGTGATTCTAGGTTGTGTCAAGTTGATTATTAAAGCTGACTGTCATATCATCCTATTTTATAGAGAAGGAACTGAGGCAACTCTAGAAACCAAGAAATGGTGAAAATAAAATACCAATGAAGCTCCAGAGCCCAGAGATTTCTACTCCTCTTGCCAATAATATATACAAGAATTGCCTATAGGTACTGGGAACAGTGAAAAAGACAGGTCTTCAAGTCTCACTCTAAGAAATGGCTGTGGAACTGGAATGTGAATTATACTGTTCATGATGTTTTAATTGTTCAGTAAGAGAAAGTAAAATGCAATAGCATGAGAAAGGANTCTATTATTTTTCAAGATGTTTAAAATAATCTTTACGGTGTCATCTAAAAGCACTGACACAAATATTATAGGTTTTGTTTATTTAGCATATGCTTGTTCATTGAGTGTGATGATGGAATTAATAGAGCCTATGCCAATAGGACTCAAGCTGTGTTCATATTTTTCACTAAATTATTTTGGTATTGCTTCTCTATTGCTTTACTGTATTGAATAACAACAGAGAGGGGCAGCCTGATAATTGAAACTTATCAATATTGTAAATTTAATTTAAACTACAGGAGACAATTCACATAGAAATGCCGTCAGTGACTGACTCCACAAGAATTCAGTCTAGTCAACAAAATATTGATACAGTTTATAAACATTTAAAAGAGCAGAGAGGGAAGGAGAGAAGTAACAACAGTTGGAAGGGGAAAACAAACAAACAAACAAACATTCCTCTTGAGAAAAATTCTTAAAGAACTTAAAGAAGAAATTACTTAGTTTGGCTCACAGATTCAGAGATTTCAGTCCATCACCACAGTTGGCTCTATTGATGTTGAGTATAGCTGAAATTCATGGTTACTGGAGAAGATTGTAGTGGAGTCTCACCCCATTTGTTAGCTGGGACACAGAATGTGGTGGGTAGTAACAGAAAGGGACCAGGATTGGGCACAGGTCTCAAGAACACTCCCTTAGTTCCCTATTTCCTCCAACCAGATTCAACCTTCCATGGTCCACCACTTCTGAGTAGCAGATTGAAATTTTGAACCTATCAATGGATTAAACCATTTATTAGGTGGGTGCTCTCATAGTCTAGTCATCTCTAGAAACACCCTCACAGACACACCAAGAGGTGTGCTTTCCCAACCTTCTAGACATTTCCTACTCTAATCAAGTTGTCAATCAAGACTGACCATCACAGGATACACTAAAAGACAAATACTTTTAGACATCTCTTGATACCAAACATCACAGTGTTTCTGGGCCCACTCCTACACACATCATCAAAGGTTGAACAGAGATCTCAGACTTCCCTCTTGGCCAAGTTATCATGAGGTATGCTAAAGCCATCTTGAAGGTGTTATCTGAGAGTCACAAGAAAGTTAAGCAAACCCTAGACAGGAAGATTCCAATGAAACCCGTGTCAAGACATAGCCAAAGACAGCTGATATTTTGAGAAATGAGAACAGAAAAAAAAATATATTGAGAGACACCAGAGAGAAATTGACACAAGTCAATTTCTTATCAGAAATCATATTTACCAAGTATGTAAAGAATTATAGGCTCTGAACTCTGTAGATATTGCAGCATCCTTGCAGAATGCAAAAGAAATCAAGGTACTCTCAGATGGAGAAACAATATGAGAAAATTTGTCAATGTCCACTGCAGAATTCTCTTTACAGTATCTCTGATGGAGTTCTCTAAACAGAAAGGAGGAGTCTGGGAGTATCAGCCAGGAAGACAGAATGTCACCAGGAAAAATAAGAGTGAATCAAAAGAATTTTCTGTCTTGTGTCTCCTAAACTCTGCTTGATGGTTGGGGCAAAACTTAGGCCACTATCTGCAATACTTCTGTATGCATGTGGGGAAAATATTCACAAAACATATCTGAGACACTCAGGACAGAGATGGGACATAGCAACAGGAAGTGTTTATACAGTTAGTCAAGGCAGAAGAGATGGGCAAAAGCAGGCCAGTTGTGTCTGTTTAATATTTAAGCCTTGGTGGAGTCAAGCAGCAATCCCAGAAGGAAAAACAAACCATCAAATCAGTCCATGGAGGAACAAGCTTTTGGTAAGACTCTACATACATCCATGACTAAAAGTCTCAAGAAAATAAAAACATGACTTCCCCATCATAGCAAAGAATATCCACAGAAACCTTAAAGCTGATCTCATACGTCATGATTCTTAGCAAGCTCACAGCCAGACTTGCATATACAGGTCAACATTCTAAAGTGATTTTTCTATTCATCAGTCATATTTTTTACAATTTTATTAGTTCTTTGAGACTTTCAAACAATGTATTTGATCATTTTTAGCCCTCCCCCAGCCTGCCAGACCCACCCCGTATTCTTGGACCTATGGTATTCCACTAAGGTGTAGTTAACTTACCTGGGGTGACACTCATACTCTTAGAGAAAACTGACTCTCTCTGCCCCAACAGCCAATATTTGCCAATAGTCCCATGGCTAGGGAAGAGATTTCATGCCCAACTCTCCTCTCCATGCTGGGATTTGGTCTGGCTTGGGCTTGCANAGGTCTTGTGCATGCTGTCACAGCCACTTTGAGATTTGCATCTGCCTTGCTGTGTCCAGAAGGCACAGTTTCTTGTCGCCTTCCACTGCTTCTGGCTCTTAAACAATTTCTGGCCCCTCTTCTACAATGATCCCTGAGCCTTAAGAGGAAGGAGTGTGGCTAGATGTTCCCATTAGGGCTGAGCATTCTTCAGTCTCTTACTCTCTACACTCTAAGCAGTTGTGGGACTCTGTGTTAGTCACCATCTACTGGAAATAGAAGCCCCCCCCCGAAAAGGCTTAAAAGACGCATTAACCTATAGGAACAATGACAAGTGATTTGGAACCAGTTTAACACTATGTCCATTTAGCAAAATAATGGGAAGAGGTTCTGCATTAGGGCCTAGGACCTGTCTTTAAAACACAGGGTTTGTTATTTTCCCCAATAATCGTAACAGATATAAGCCAACATTTTTTAGACTATATACGGAAAGATAAAGTAACTGGAATAATTAAAAGAATGTCTAGAGTGAATAAAGTGGAAGGAATTGCCATATTTAATTTCAAAATCATATAGCCATGGTTGTTGAGCATGTGTTGTGTTGGCAGAGAAGCCAGTAACAAAGATGGGCAGAATGAGAAGAAGACATAGGACAGTTTAACACAATGCCCACAATTCAGTTTTGATAAAGTCTGGAGAAGAGTCCATGGAAAAATGAGAATGTTCCCAGTAGATGACGTCACAGTAACTGAATATCACTGACAGAACAACACAAGACAAAGCTAGTCCCAAGTGTTGCTTAAAAATGAGCTCCATTTGAGTCTCAAACTTAAATCTATCACATAAAACTATAGAATGTCTACAAGTAACAGGAGAGGATCCTTGAAATCTGCATGTTCTTATATAATACCAATGGGAAACACAATAAACTGGACTTCCACAAACTTTAAGGCTGCTCCCCCAAAGTCCTTGCTGAGAAGATAGAATGATGAGCTGCAAAAATGGAAAAATATTGACAAACCACATGTGCAATTAGCCTACCACGTAGAATAAGCAGGTGACTCTCAAACCCACCACTATAACTATGGCATAAATCAAGTATAAAATGGGAGTGAGTGAACAGATATTTCTATAAAGAATGTAAGTCAGATAAACACATGAAAAATATTCGACACCACTAGGGAAATGAAAATTAAAAGCACAATGAGATATCTTCATGCATCTANTCAATGGCTAAAGTGAAAACTGGGGAGATTGGGAGAAATGCTGCCAATCACAAGTACTGTGAGGAATGTAAAATGGAACAGCCACTCAGGAAATGTCTTGTCAGTTTCTTTTATAGAAAATGAGGAGGCATCTGTCATACAATCCAGAAACTGCACTCCTGGACATTTATCTCAGAAAAGACTTTGGAAGCACACAGAAACTTATATATGAGTGTTCATGTTTGCTTCATTCACAACAGAACCTGGAGTAAATTTAGATGCCCTCCAGTAGACCAAGAGTTAATCAGTGTTACAACCATGTCATTGTGTAATACAAGAAGCAAACTACTGAGAGATGATAGACAGAGCAGATAGATAGATATGTAGATNGATAGATGACAGATGATAGATAATAGAGAAAATGATTGATAGATGTTAGAGATATACATAGTAGAGAAAAGATACCTCAATGATAGATTATAGATAGTAGAATACCTCAATGATAGATTATAGATAGTAGATACATAGATGACGGACAGATGGATAATATAGATAATAGATAGATTGATATAGATGGAGATAATAAATGATAGACAGGTAGATAGAAGATAAGCATGATATAGATGATGATTGATTATTGATAGATACCTCCTTGGATCTAGCTTCAGATAACTATATTGAATAATGAATACCCAATCACAAAATATCATACATCACATAACTCCCTGACATAACATTCTTGAAACAACAAAAACACATTAGAAGACTGAAGGGTGAGAAGGAAGAGGGAGCCAGTGGATNTGGCTTTGGCCATGAAAGGACATTACAGAAATATCTGACACTTGACCATCGTCACTGAAATCCTCATTGAGATGCTGCACTGTACTTTTATAAACATCTCCATCAGGAGAACTGAGCAAAAAGCACAGGGCTTGCATTGTATTATTTTACACATGAACATCTACAATCATGTCAAAAACCGGAATTTAAAGTGAACAGTCTGAGTTGGTGTACATCTCCTGTGTGTTTCAGGGAGTGAGAGGGATGCATCCCTTAAGAAAACTTATCCTCATATTATCCAAGACCTGTTGGAAGTTTTGTAGCTCGATTTTTCTAGTTAAAAAGGCACATGGAAGAGATTTCAAGTCAAGAAGATAAACATTTTTCCTTTACTTCTATAATTAAAAAATCTACGACATATTCTTTCATAGGCACAGTTATCCCTCGTTCCACCCACACAGGTGTTCAACACTAAAGCAAACGGAAATGTCAACACCATCAGAGCAAACAAGACTTGAAGAGATCAGGAGAAACTTGCTTCACAGCCACACAGTAAGTGACCACCAGTGCAGATCACACCAAGAGAGCCCATGTACTGAATGCCCAGCCTGCTTTCCAGTCTCCCTGCCCTGTCAACCTCCCTCTGGATCCATTGTCCTTTGGCCTTCCCATGAATGCAATTTTCCCCACTGGGCTATTACTTTGACTTCTGCTTTGTCTGCACCTTCAGGAACATGGCCTTCATGAACCTGAACCTGAATGTGACATTCAATAAATAAACCAAATTTTATTCCTCCCACCATGGTTGTATTATCTACCTGTCTTGCTGCTGTNGTAAAATGTACAACAAAAGCAACTTCTGAAGGGTTCATAGTTCTAGAACACAGTCTCTCATGGTGGCAGGAGCATGAGCAGCTCTTCATGTTGCTTCCACAGCCAGGAAGCAGAGAGACAAGAATACTTACACACAGTTCCCAGCTGGCTTTTCTCCTTTTTATTCAGTCTGGGTCTGAAGCCCATGGAGTTGTATGCTCTTTTGTTTAGGATGGGTCTTTCCATCTCAACCCATTCTAGACAGACTCCCTTCCTGACACATTCAATGGCTTGTTGCCATGGTGATTCTAAACGCTGTCAAGCTGACAATCAATACCAAACATCGCAATCATCAACAAATCCCTTTCAGTTGTTCTGCCACTAGGTCCTAAATAAGGCAGTAAGGATCAATTCTGTGGCTGGACTGAAGATCCGTTTGGCCACTACTGGCAAATGGGTCAAAGTCAGGGTGCTTTACCGCACCTATTGATGCTTGCTCTTGAGGGTTTTGTGTGTGTGTGTGTGTGTGTGTGTGTGTGTGTGTGTGTGTGTGTGTGTGTGTTTCAGTTGTACATAGAACACACATCAACCTGAGATCACTGCCCACCCTGCAGCATCTTCATTATCATTCTGTGACATCTTAAGTGCTAGTGGAGTTTAGTTGGTCACTGAAAATAAAAAGATAACAAAGACGAGCCATGTCCGTGGTAAAGAAGGAGTAATTATAAATTCCTACTTTCCTCATTCTTTTTATTAATGCATCTTCTATTGGGAGTCATCTGCCATAGTACCAAAAAGATATGCTAACCATCTTTTAAAAATTAAGATCAGTCCAAGGCTCTCCTGGTGTCATTTGCTCTTGATGGCACCCTCTCCTCGAGTGGAAGGAGAGAGGCTGGTAGGGCATAAGCAGCAGCCCGTGTCTTCCACACTGNGGTCTGCAGGGAGCACATTGTTAATAGTTATGAAGATTGCAAATCGTCAGAGTGCCGGAGAGTTGTGATTTTATAGTTAGTTTTGCTTCCTTTTTAATTTTCCACATGAGTAATTTTTTAATAAGGAAGAAGGCGAGGACAGATGAAGAAAACCAGAGATGTGGACCCACATCTCCATTCCCATCTGAGATGGAATGATGGTGTGAAAGCATGTCAGTAATGATACTATGATTATCCAGATGATGGTGAACTCAGATAATGGCATAAGCTAGACAAGACATTTATTTGTTATTGAGGAGAAACAATGTGCAGTGTGTGTAGGGGTGGGGTAGGGGTGGTACATGAGTCCCTGCATACCTGTGGAGGCCAGAGGATGTCATGTGTCCTTGCCCTGTTCTATTTCCCTGTCTCATTCCCTTAGGACAGGGTCTCTCAATGAACCTGGACCTAGGCAAAGAGCCAACAATCTTCCTGTCTCTACAGAGCTAGGATTACAGCCACATCTGTTTCTTTGTGTGAGTATGGATTTGAACTCAGGCCCTTAAGCTTATACAACAAGTGCTCTTTCCCACTGAGTCATGATTCCAACCAAAAGGGGGGTTGCTTTTCAAAAACAATTCATTTGTCTCCTAGTAGAGTTTCAGTATTGGTTGATTATATTAAGAAGAAACTGACCTATTTTGAAAGAGAAAATTGGCTCCTTACATGAATAAACTATTAATGTCACCAAAGTTCCAGTGACTCAGCCATAGGCAACGTGTTAATGAGGCTAAAAGCACCCTCTACAGAAACATTTAGTCCAGATTATTTATTACCAACCACTTTAGAAAGACAAATGCTCATTTTAGAAGACATGGCTAGTCTTCTATTCTTTATCTAAAAAGCCATTAAAATTATCTACTGGCCACCAAATATATGATACAGAGTGAGTACAGGTGAGCAAGAGGAAGAGAGAGGAAGAGAAGAGCAGTTGAGAGCAAACTTTGAGAAATATTCTCCCAGGATATAAAGTGTAAGGATGAAAATTACAACAATAAAATCAGTGACCAGGGCTGTCGGTGAAGGGGCCACAATGATGAATCACAAAGAGGCATAATTAACACGAAGGTGAGCAAACTCCAATTTCAGGACCTTGACTTGCACACAACCCTCTAAATATTATAACCTACCATATAACTAAGTGTGTGTGTGTGTGTGTGTG
>LZPO01087402.1:82002-100095 GCA_001675575.1 Neotoma lepida | reverse complement strand
CTATCCACCAGGCAATGCTATTGGGCTTGAGTTTGAGGGATGTGGGCATCCAGTTAAACTGAAGGATGACTCCCTGGTTGTCACTGGGAAAGAGCTGTTGACTAATGTCTTCTGTGAGCCATCCTAGCACATCTCCAAAGCCCAGGGACCTGAAAGCATAAGCCCTGGGGACTCCTCTAGTCTGTATTCTGAGATCTCAATGGCACAGCTCAGAAGGAGCCATAGTATGCCATCTCAGTGCTTTCTGAGGCCTTTTGAAGTCTTACCTCAGATATCTTTACAAGGCTGGCCCATCATCCCCTTTCAGGTTCCCTAGTCAGGCCACTCATTCCAAGGAGCTCCTGAGTGAAACACAGGCTCTAGTCCCTCTCAAGCTGAAACATGACCCTAAGTGGAGCTAGATTTCACAGGCTTCTCTGTCTTCAGCAGTNCTGTGGAAGAGGTCTTAAGATGTGATCAACCTCAAGCCCTTTGTGATCAGGCACCAGCTCATCTTGGGGGTGGGTAGTGGCTCTTTACATAAATATGTGCCCATTCCACCTTGGACACCACTTGGCTTCATCCCAGGAAGCAATGGTTATACTTGTACAGCCCCATGAGGCAGCTTGCAATTACACTGATCTCCAGCCTCAAGGGACTGCTGGAATCTTCCTTGGAGCTCTATCCATCTATCTNGTAGCCAGTGAAGAGTGGGAATATGGTCCTTCCTGTGAAGGGAGGAGTGAGGTGTGATACGGAGTCTTCTACTGGTGCCTCTAAAGACCAGAGCTTTAGAGACAGGAGCTTCTGAACACAGCAGACACAAGAAGGAAGATTAGATGGGAAAATATTATTTTTTTCAGATAAAACCAAGAAACCACAAGGGTGCTATCCAGTTGTGTGTCAGGACCACACAGGTGATGCTCCATGATGCCCATGGCTAGGAGAGTACATTTGAAATGAAATCCAGGCCAGAAGAAGCCAATGAAAGTGCCTCAGTGATCCAGCAAGAAGCAACTNCAGGCATCAGGAGTGCTGAGAGCATCTTGGGGAGTTGAGAAATAATGTTTGTCATTCCTTGGACTTCGTGAGCCAGCATNATATAAGAGATGGTAGATCAGATAATCATATATAGGACAATCTCTGTGGTAAACTGTTGGTTTTCAAAGAGAATGTGCTGGACATTGCTGGAGGCTCTTGCTTGTAACAACTCAGTAGATCCTTCACAGGCCACATGGGTGTCCTGTGGCTCTGCTTTGCTCATAGTAACTCAGGGTAGCTAGTGCTGAAATATGGATTTGAACTCAAAGCACTCCACAGTAACCTGCACAAGTCCTACCTCTTCTGTACTCCTGGGGCCTGCTGTGTGAGCTAAACTGGATTTGGACACAAGTAGCAGAAACAAGAGTAGCAGGTACTGGACAGAATGACGCTACAGCTCCACANGCAGTAACAGAAGTTTCAGGAGGGCCATCTCTGCTCAATGGACCCTATGGTGTACCATGCTGGAGGTGTAAGACTAGATTCCAAGTTCAGTTCAGGAGTCAGACAAGCAAACAAGGAGACTGTGGGTAATGGGGCCACATCAGTCAGTGTTGCAGGACCCAAAGCAGTGCTAGATAGCTCACTGCAGCATCAGCCACCAGAGAGTAGAAGACAGAGCAAAGAGGGGACACTTGGTGCTGAGTTTCCAGACACTTGGAAGGCGTGGATTCAGAGCCAGATCTCAAGGAGAGCTGAATGCTTGTTTGTAACTTTGACTTCTCTACTGATGGCAATGGGGTCCCCTGGCCTAGTCCTACATTGGGAGGAATGGTGGTCATAGTTGTATCTCAGAGGGATGCACTGGGGACTGCATGCTAGTTACACCAGACAGAACAGAAGTGGGGTGGGGGGAAGGGAGGGAGGTCCTTGGAACTTCAGCGCAGCAAGAGATGACTATCATTAGAAATGCCTTCTGAAACGGGGATGGACAGACGTGGGAGAATTTCTGATTGAGGATCCAGGATATGTGACAGTGTGGAGATGGGGTGAGGAGGTGTCCTAGTTTTCTTGCTTTTTTTATTGTTATGATAGGCTATGACCAAAATCAACTCAGGGAGAAAAGGGTTTGTTTTATCTTACCATCCATCATGAAGAGAAGTCAGGGCAGGAACTCAGTGCAAGGACCTGTAGGTAGAAACTGAGGCAGAGACCATGGAGGAGTGCTGGTTACTGACTCACTGTCCAGGTTCATGGTCAGCTTGCTTTCTTATATAGTCCAGATTCACCTACCTACCAGTGGTACCACGTATAGTGGTCTAGACCCTCCCACACCATTGATTGATGGGAATGTCTTTCTAAATATGTGTTGCTCTGATTGGTTGATAAATAAAGCTGTTTGGCCAATGGTGAGGCAGAATAAGGTTAGGCGGGACATTCGAAGTAGGAGGAGGAAAGAGGAAAGCTGAGCTGGGCAGACGCCATTCTGCGGTCTAGAAAACAGCATGTAACGACACACCGGTAAAGCCACGGAACACGTGGCAACATAGATTTGTAAAAATGGGTTAATTTAAGATTTAAGAGCTATCCAGTGAGAAGCCTGCCACGGCCATGGTTTAAAGATAATGTAGGCCTCTGTGTGTTTACTTGGGTCTAAGCGGCCGAGGGAGCTGGGGGGGACGGACAAGCTTTCACCTACAAATGATGAATGAAGAAAAAGCTCCACCGACTTACCTAACAGGTATTTTCTCAATTGAGATTCCTTCTTCCCAGATGACTGTAGTTTATGTCAAGTTGGCATAAACATGAACCAGCATGGGGAGGAGAGTAGAACTCTCATTTGGACGGTGCTGGGGGAGGTGCTCTTCAGTGCTAGGTGTCAGTGTTTGAGGTCTGTGGGGCTGTGCTCAGAGTGGTGCTGGCTGGCTGGGTCCTTGATGAGTTAGCTGCTAAGGATACCCTGAAGGGGGACTTGGGTGCTGGCTCTTCAGGCATCTACACCTAGTTTATGATAATTGCATATAGATGCAGATTTTTAAAATGATGGAAACCATTCTCAGTCCAGACAGGTGTCACCCAGAATCTAATGAAGCCAGATACTCAATGGTTACCCCAAATCAACCCGAGAGAGTGTCTCAGGTAAGTACGTTTTCTCGTGCAAATGAAAATTAAAGATGTGGACATGTTTGGCTGAGATCCTCAGGTGGAGCTCGGGGAATCCTGCAGAAGAGGGTGAGGAAGNATTGTAGGAGCCAGAGGGGTCAAGGACGCCATGAGGAAGTGGCTCACAGAATCAACTAGCCAGGGTTCATGGGGGCTTCACAGAGTGAAGCGATAATCAGGGAGCCTATATAGGTTTGACCTAGGTCCTCTGCATATAGGTTATTGCTGTGTAGCTTGGTGTTCCTGTGGGACTCCTGAAGTGGGAGCAGGGGCTGTCTCTGACTCTTCTGCATGCTTTTTGGACACTTTCTATCTTACTGGGTTGCCTCATCCAGCCTTAATATGAGGGGATGTACCTAGTCTTTATTATAACTTGATATGCTACGGTTGGTTGATAGCCCTGGGAGATCTGCCCTTTTTTGAAGGGAAAGGAGGAGGAGTGTATCTAGGGGAGAGGGGAGGTAGGGGAGAGGAACTGGGAGGGAGGGGAAACTGTGATTGAGATATAATATATGAGAGAAGAATTAAAAAAGGTATGGACATGTGTGTAACCAAAATGAAAGCAAAGAGTTAATAGAAATTAAGGAAAAGTGAGAGCTACTCCCCAGGGCAGAAGGAGTTCCCAAGAGAGGAAAAACCAGTGAGATATTTATCTAGGGCAGTGGTTCTCAACATGAGGGTCGTGATCCCTTTTGAGGGTTTAATGAATCTTTCAGGATATCAGATATCCTGCATATCAAATACTTANGTTAAGGTCAATAACAGTAGCAAAATTACAGTTATGAAGTAGCAACGAAAATAATTTTATGGTTGGGGGTCACCACAACATGAGGAACTATATTAAAGGGTCGCAGCATCAGGAAGGTTGAGAACCACTGATCTAGGGAATTTTATAGACATGAGGTAGAAACTGGACAAAGACTGAGGTANTTTCTACCGAGATGATTAGTTCTCTGGGCATATCACAGGTTGAGCAAATTAAGGGGTAATACACGCTGCATGTTTCTCTGACCAATGAGAATTGAGGCTGATGCCCTCTTCTGCCCACATGAGTAGTACCTGCACTCACATTGCACGCATGCACACATGTGTGTAACACACACACATACACATCCGTATGCACACATGCATATACACGAATTGCTGAACAAAAACTGCATGTGTTGCCCACCCAATTAGGGGAGTGCTCACGCTTTGAAGCCCCCTTCTGCCTGTCTCTATNCTGTAATAACAGCTGACCTTGTCCTGTCTACTAGCCATCAACCTGAGCTGTCATNGCTGATGCTGCCAANCTTGCAGGTCTTGCTGGTCTTGGACTTTGACGGTTTCTGCTGGCTATTGGACTATTCTCTTTTTACGTGGCCAGATATAGCTGCTCTGTAGAGTTAATTCTTAGCATAGCTATCAAAACGTAGCTGCTGTCTTTCTTGGTTATCTCATTTAATTCCCAGTCTATGGGACAGTCTGGGGTATCTGGAGTAGTATCTTTCCTGAGATAAATGGAAGCCTTTTAGAAGTNNTCCTTACTTACAATTTATTCCGTTACAATTAGCTGTGTTAGAACTGTGAAAAGGTAACAGGGACTTGCATAGGTTTCTTGGCGCTTCTTGAAAGCTGGTACTGACCTTGCTCTCAGAGCCCCTGTTTTTCTTCTTAGGCTGTGATATCATTCTCAGTAGCAGCAAGGTCTCTTATTTAATCTTCTTAAGTGGTTTTCANTATATCTTCTGTGACCAATATGTATATGCTTTCATTATGGGGCCTTTCCCCATGATTTCTCCAGTGAGCTAGCNCCTGCCTCAATGTCTATTAACAATACTAACTGAGGCTGGAAAGATGACTCCGTGGTTNAGGTNTTTACTGCTCTTGCAGAGGCCTGGACTTAGTTTTCCAGCACTCAGGTCAGACAGTTCACAATTACCCATAACTCCAGCCCCAGNGTGCCCANGTCCTCTTCTGGCCTCCAGAGGCATCTNCACTCATGTGTGTATACCCACACAGACACACATGAATGTACATAATTAAGAATAAAGTGAATCTGNTTTTTTTTTTGAGACAGGGTCCCTATAGAGTCCCACTTATCTCAGAACTCAAAATATAGAGTAGGCTGGCCTTGAAATTCCCAGAGATCCACCAGACTCTACCTCCCTAATCTTGACTGTGTGGGGATTAAAGGTGTGCATCATCACACCTGACTTAAAGTGAGTCTTTTTTTTTTAAGTTGCAAGGAAGAGCACTAGCTTTGCCCTTGCTCAGTGGTCTCCCTGCCTATCACTGGACATCCAGAGAATCTCCACATCTGGGCTGTGCGGAATAGTGCTTCAGTGAACACAGAACGAGCATTCATTAGAATATAATAAGGTATCAATCATTAAGAGTATTGGAGCTTCCAAGCACACCAAGACAAGGCTGGACCTAGAAACATTATGCTGAGTGAAGGAAGCAAGAAACAAAAGATAGGATATTATATGATGTAATGCACAAGAAATGTTCAGAATATTTAAACCTGACAGCAGGAAGATCAGGGAGTGCAGGGCTGGGGCAGATCACAGGCAAGGGTTTCCTCTGTGTATGACAATGTTCTGTNCTGGGTAATAGTGAAGGTCGCACAAGTAGGACATGCTCCAGCCAGCAGTGGGGATGTCGGTACTGGGAATCCACAAGAGCTGAGCAGAGGTGGAGTTCAGTTCCAGAGTGTGGGGCTAAGCTGTCTCAAGCCATCACTGTGGACTCCTCTGAATTTGGGATTTTAGGAACCTTCTTCCAGGGGTAACAGACAGATGCCTGGGAACAGAGCCCACCTCTGCCCACCCTGGAGAGCTCAGCGTCTGGCAGCAGCAGGTGTCACACTCAATTATCTTGAAAAGCCAGGAAAACCCACCCTTNNTGCCATAGACAGGTGGGCCCTCCCTCGAGGCTGGGCCTCTTCTCAAGTGGTAGTGGGCTCATGTCCAATCAATTACCTATTGAAACGAGACCCGCTGCCTGCAGATGGCAGGCCCTCACTAGAGCATATGGCTGTGCGGCCTCTCTGGGCGGCTGTGATGCTCATGTTAGAGTAAACCCACCTGAAGTGTTAGCTCCCACGGACCCAAACCATGTGTTGTGCTAAGTTTTCCTGACGAGATGCAGAGAAATGTCTATTGGTTCCAAACAGAACATAGCAACAGACTGAAGGAATGAGTGCACTTGGCAAGCCAGTGAGTTCACTGGGGTTCCTTATGAGAATGTGGATGACCCAAAGCCCACTTTGGCCTTAAAGCCCACTCCAGCCTTGATGCNTGCTCACAAAAGCTGTGTCTTCAGGGCTCCCTGCTTTATTCACAGGCATGTCCATAGGCCAGAGACTCTCTCCCAGGAAGCTGAGCTGGTCAGGGAGTCCCCTCTGCCCAGTAGTTGTTTACTTCTTTTTTTCATTAAGTAATTTTTTTATTCATTTTACATACCAATCAAAGATCCCCATATTCCCTCCTCCTTTCCCTCCAGCCTCCCCCTCCCGAATCACCCTCATTCCCTCCTACAAGAAGGTAAGGCCTCATGTGGGGAGGTACATTTAGTAGAGGCAGGTCCAAGCCCCTCCCCCTGCCTCAAGGCTGTGCAAGGTGTCCCATCATAGGTAGTGGGCTCTAAAATGCCTGCTCATGCACCAGCGATGGATTCTGATCCTACTGCCAGGGGGCCCCTTAAGCAGATCAAGCTACCCAACTGTCTCACTATGCAGAAGGCCTAGTCCAGTCCCNTGCAGGCTCCATAGCTGTTGATCAAAAACACTACAGACAGCTTATGTTGGAGAGGATGTGGAGCAAGGGGAACACTCCTCCACTGTTGGTGGGAGTGCAAATTTATACAGCCACTTTGGAAATCAGTATGGAGGTTTCTCAAAATTGGGAATCAATCTTCCTCAAGACCCAGCTNTACTACTCTTGGGCATATACCCAAGGAATGCTCAATCATACTGCAAGGACTACATTCATAGCAGCATTATTTGTAATAGCCAGAACCTGGAAACAACCTAAATGCCCCCCAACCAAAGAATGGATTAAGAAAATGTGGTACATATACACAATGGAGTACTACCCAGCAGTGAAAAACAATGACATCATGAAATTTGCAGGCAAATGGATGGAACTAGAAAATATCATCCTGATTGAGGTAACCCAGACTCAGAAGGACAAACATGAACCTTTCTCCAGTAACTCATGGAAGCAGATGCAGAGATCCATAGCCAAACACCAGGCTGAGCTCAGGAGTCTAGTTGAAGAGAGAGAAGAGGGATTCTATGAGCCAGGGGATCAAGATCATGATGGGGAAACCTACAGAGATAACCAAACCAAACTAGTGGGAACTCATGAAATTTAGATCAGCAGTTGTTTACTTCTGTAATNTTGGGTAGAGTCCTTGGGTATCCTGTATGTTTCAGCTCTCCTGGTCTTCTGAGGTCTGTTTACCACCTCTCCCTTCTTCCATGAGTGAAGGCTTCACTCCTAAGGAAATGGCTACATAAGAGCCTGTTCTCCAGACCATCAGTGAAGAGCAGAGGCATTACTCAACCCTTCCACCATATGCCCCATAAAGACCTGGTAACTATCCACAGGAAGCCGCTCACATGGAGGTATTCCTTATGGACANACTCTATGAGCTGCCTTCCCAGGGCTTCTGTGTGGAGACTCCACAGCTTCCTGAAATTTCTTTCACCCAGCCCCTGTCTAAAGGCTCCTCCATGTCATTTCTCTTGGGCTCTGAAATCTTTCCTTTGCTGCTGTGTGATCATCTCTTTGTCCAGAAACTTCCACATGATTTCTTTTTCTATAGGTTCAATTCTTACTGTCTATAAACAAGCCCAGCTCATGTCCACTCCCCAAATATCCCTGACTTTGCTCCCACTCAGCAAACTCTGAAATGTTTCTCACCCTCTCTAGGCTTCTAGAAGGTAGGGCAAATGGTGCCCTTCCTCACTCATTGATATACCAGTGATACCTGTAAGGCCTGGTATCAGCTCAGGGCATCCCAAGACCAAGTTCTCAGCACAAAGGCCAGAGGGACAAAGGGCAGGAATAAGAGACAAAGACAGNAGATAGANGATTAGGGAGAACGGGAAGGGAACAAGGGAGAGGGGGAGGGGTATTTGTCTTGCAGTGGGGGAAGGAGGCAAAGGACTGCCTCTGGATAGAGAGGAGACAGATGTGGCCCATAAGCAAATGGCATTTTATAAAAGTAAAAGGGGAAACCTTGTGTTATGATGAAGTTTAATTTTAATTGGGCGTATTAATTAGGTGAGCCAAAGGAGGCTTTTGATTGCTGGACTTCAATACTTTGATAGTTGGACCTTGTTAGTCAATCTTAGGAGGAGNAAGTGGCCAAATAAGGGAACAGACCTTGGTGGCTAGCTTCAGGGATATAATCTAATGGTTTTTAGCAAGGCAAAGGGAATAGGGGAGAAGGGCAAGGCTTGTCAGAGCCATGTTTGTCATGCTTGGCTTGGCTAGGGTCAACACCTGTCTGACNCTTATTCCTAACCTTTTTCTGAAGATGTCCTCCACAGCCTTGCCCATCCAGCAGTNCATGTTTAATGGATGTGTGACATTGGGAAATGAGTGGATTCCACTGGTGATTTTCATTCCATCAACTTGCCACTGTGGACCATGTCATCCCTTCTTAGAGTTCCTTGCACCTCATTTCCTCACCCTTGGATGTTTCTATATAGTCCCCATNGTGTCCCTCTTGGCCATCCACTCTACNTCTGTGTGCTTACTCTCCAGTCTGTCTCTGTAAGATGAGTGGGTGGTCTCACCCCACAATGTGGGCCTTTGTCTACAGTCTACATATGCATCTCAAATTCNTCTGAATAGACCATACTCCTTGCAGAGTTCAAGCCCTGAGCACCAGAGCACATTATGGAGCTCTCCAGAGTATCCCCAGCATCAGTTGGTCCCATGGCAGGAACCTGCCAGTACTCCTGAGGATGTAGCTGTGGCTTTTTATAAGTCATCACCAGCTCCCTCTACTTGGCCCACCAGGCTGTATGACTGGTCATGGCTCTCTACCTGAACCCTCCTGTGAGACTGGCCATGTCTCTCTACCTGACCCTCTTACACTGCCGCATCCATCTCAGCACTGGATTCTCTCACTGACTTTGTTTCTAGAAGCTTATCAGATTAAAATCACACCCTTTGTGACTAATACCATCCTCCTGGTGTGAATGTCTTCAGTCTGCATTGGAAGGGATCAGGGAGGAGAGTTGGAGGGATGGTTATACTTTATAGACGGCCTTTCTGGGATCTTGTGAAAACCCTGTATAGGTGGTCCCCTTGGTATTGTACTCAAATTGTGCATACAACTGCAGCTGCCTGGTCTACTCCCTGTTCTTACTACCTCATACACCCTGCCCTTTTTCTGTCCCTTCTCATCCCTTTAACCATGGTAGATCTTATTTTCTACTGTAGCCCCAAGCATGTCTGCTTAGGCCCTGAAACTGGAATCAGATCCCTTATAGACTCCTGTAGCACCTTCCCTGGGATCTGCCTTCCTTAGTTCATTCATTCATTCATTCATTCATTCATTCATTCATTCAATCATTCACCAATGCTCACCAAACAGCAGTGAACTTGGTAGTGGACAGTGTAGATTTATGTCTGTCTGAAGGGTTTAGAGACCCCAGGGACTGTGTCTTGGTCCCTACTCTTCTTGCAGTTTTGTACAAAGTTNTTGCAAGCAGACATGATGGCTGAATGAATGAGGACACTAATGGCCATGCAGGGCCATGCGGGGCCATGCTCAGCTCTCTTGGTTCTGAGTCTTAGAGGCAGAGCATGGTCTTCCTGTGGATGGCATCTCCTGCTAAGAGGTCTGCTGAGTACCAACCGTGATCTGAGCCTGGGTGGGCTATAGTGGGGACAGATCCCCACGTTGTCCTCTGTGGGGTGAAGNTCAAGGAACCGAGAGGCTTCCTAGAAAGTCAAGGCAGGAGGTTTGGTGAGACATGGCTGGACGGTGATATTTTTGAAGCTCTGGGATGTGGAGGAGAGAGAGACCAGTAAGGATGTATCCCGGAGGACTTAGAGAGGTCTCAAACAAGGAGTCCTCTGTGGGTGATGCCAGAGGCTACAGACGGAGAACACAGTGGCAGGAGGCAGGGAGGCAAGGGACAGGTGCAGAAGGCAGACTTCACAGNCTCCAGGAAAGGGATGAAGTAAAGGTGAGATCCAGGTTCTAAAACATCCCTTCTTTAAGATACTAAAGCCTTGCCCTGGAGGAGCAAACTTGAGGTAGGTGGTTAAGGACTTGGGTTAACCTGGAAACTGTGGCTTCCACAGGTTCACTGGGCAACTTTGACTGGCTGTGTCTATTTCAGCCACATTCAGAGGGCAAAGCCAGCCCTGAGTACCACCGGCNGGGGAGGCAGTTGGCTAATGCCNGATCATCTCCCGGCTCCGGCAGACCCTGCCTCGCTGCTGAGTCACACACAATTAAGCTCTGTGAAGACCTCAGCAGCCTTTATGGACAGTTTAATTATTTGCCGTGTGCACTG
The DNA here is from genome assembly GCA_001675575.1 of Neotoma lepida. Classification (NCBI taxonomy): domain Eukaryota; kingdom Metazoa; phylum Chordata; class Mammalia; order Rodentia; family Cricetidae; genus Neotoma; species Neotoma lepida. The sequence goes on along the minus strand of LZPO01087402.1, from coordinate 89,444 downwards.
CACTTGCAAGCATTTGATTTACTGGGCGGACTGCTCACAGAGTGAGCAAATTGACAAGGCCTGCAAACGGTTTTCCTGGTGGAGCCCATCCTTCCCGTGGTTTGCCCAATAATGAAAGATTAATTAAGTAAGACTGCTCCTAATGAGAGCCTCCTACCTGCAGTTTCCTTCATGGTGCCAGAAAGCACAGAAGGGAGCAGTGTTCATACTTGCCAGCATCCTGCCAGGAGCGTCTGCCATGGGTGCCAACGCAGGGCATGTCTTCATGTGGGAGCCAGTAACAGTTGCTAGATTTCAGGGTCTCCATTATTCCTAGAGTGTTCTGAGTTAAACTCACAGCTTGTTCCTGGCATACAGTGAGAGACAGACAGACAGACAGACAGACAGACAGACAGACAGACAGATAGAAAAAGAATATGTCAGGCAACAGAGAGGTGAACACAGAGAAAAATTAAAATCACAAACCTCCCACAGAGAGAAAGACAAACACACAGACACAGAAGTTATATGTGCATATGTAAATATATAAAGGTGTTTGAGTATATAGAGATTATGTGGGGTTTTTTTTTTAGACTATAGTGAAGTTATTCTTCTATAGCCACAGGATGTCAGTCCCAGGACCAGAGTGTTCAAGCCTTGTGTATAAAATGATATGATGTTTGTGAGTAGCCTTTTCACATCCTCTTGAGTATTCTAAACATTTCTAGATTGTAATGTCCAGAATGCCTGTAAAATGCCTTATAAAATGATGCTTCACTTCATTGTTTAAGGAGTAACTAAAAGAAAATAACTGCCCATGAGTGGTACAGTTGGAATATTTGCCAAGTTATTTTGGGCCTTGATCTGTTGAATCTGCTGATAAATGGCAGATACAGAAGGTCCTGATGTGGAATGTACTAAGCATAATCACACTTTCTGGAAGATGCTCAGGCTGTTCTTTCTCAAATCTGTGACTATGCATCTTACGTGACAGAAAGGAACTCAGNTTGAGATAGAATGGCAGTTGCTAATTAGTAATCCAGTTTGCATCAGCACCAGGGTCATTAAAAGTAGAAGAGGGAGACAGAGCAACAGACAGGAAAGACTTGAGCCACAGCTGGTTTAGCTGGAAGAAGGTGGACATCAGAAGGATGCCACGTGTTTACAGCTATAGAGGATGGGAAATGCATTCTCCCTGGAGCCCAGGAGGATGTAGTATCACCCATACTGTGATTTAAACTTGACTAGACCCACTTTGGACTTGTGACCCACAGAATTTCAACTACAAGGCAATAGATTTGTCCTGTTTTGAAGCCGCGAGGCTTGTGGTTCTCTGTTCTAGCAGCAGCAGATGAGTGCAGACACACTGCCTTTGAAGTGTCCACTGTCCCCTTTTTAAAGTAGCCACCTGCNTTCTCTCTGTGATAAGATATGATTCCACATACATGTCCTGGAAAAGTCAGTTGCAGGAACTGTCTGTCCTTTGAAGTCTGGTAGATTTCCATTTTATTGTAGTCTTTTCCAGAGTGTTTGAAGAGGGAAATCCTTGGTTATAATTTAAATTTCTTCAGTCAGTAGTAGTTCTTTCAAGTTCCTTATGCATTTTACAGTTAGCTTTTGCTTTCTTTTTTTAAAATCTATTTAATCTAGGTTTGCAAATGCATTGGCAGACAGAGTTGAAATATGTTTAAGGTTTTATCTCTGCTGTGTCTTCAGTTCTGTCTATATATCTATATATCCATATATGTGTATATATCATTCAAATAAAGTGATTGTGTTTGCATCCTTCAGTAAGAAAAAAAAATGAAACGATGCTGTAGAGATGGCTCAGTCAGTAAAGTACTTATTGTGCAAGTACAGAGACACAAGGAATTGACTTTTATTACCCCCAAATGTGTGTNTTTNGGGGGGAAGCTGGGCACAGTGTGCACACCTGAGGAAGAGTACTGAAGAGGAAGAGATAGGCGAGTCCATGGGGCTTGCTGGCCAGAAAATCTAGCTGGAATTGTCAGCTCTAGATTCAAAAAATAAACAGATAAAGAGAAATCATGGAAGACACTTGACATCAGACATGTGATTGCACACACTCAAGTGCATATCTGAATGTGTGCACATGAGTGCACCATCCATCCACATTAAACATTTTTAAAGAAAAAAAATACAACCTATACAATCAAATAGTNAACACAGGATACAATCAGGTAGTTTGAATAAAATTGTAAAATATGATGAACCTCATCAGACATAAAACATTCTAACAAAGAACAGAGGTCTCTTCAAGGCAACCTTGGAGGAACTTAGAATCTGAGGGTGACATGCTCTGGGCATGAAGAGCTCTTCATGGGGACCACACAGGGCAAAAATCTAGAGAGGGTGCATTTGGGCAGCTGGACCGTCACCTGTCCTCCTGAGGGTCCCAGGCACATCCTAACTCCCACAGAGTCAGGCTCCATACCGTCAGTTCCAGGGCCCTCGACAGAGCCTGGGAGAGGTGCTGTATGCTCACAGAAGCAGGGTGGGTNTAAGGGTTTGGATGAGAAATGTCCACCACAATCTTGAGCATTTGAATAACTGGTCCACAGTTGGTGGTGCCATTTAGGGAGGCTTAGGAGTTGTGGCCTTGTTGGAGGAAATATGTCACTGGGGGCAGCTTTGAGAGTTTAAAGACTGGCATCATTCTAGTTCACCCCCTCTATTTCAACTTGAACTACTCCCTGGTGGTTCAAGATGTGAGCCCCAGCTTCCTGCTCCTGCCACCATGGATGCTGGTTGCTGCAATGCCTCCTTACATTGACAGACACTTAACCCTTTTGAACTGTAAGCCCAAACAAACCCTTCCTTCTCTAAGTTTCCCTGATTAAGGACTACTATCACAGTGATAGAGAACTAACTGAGGCAGTGNGGGTGGATNGCTCAGAACCCCCTGATTTCCTCAGGTATTGAGACTGATCAGGTGCTGTGATCTCAATGTNCCCACCAGAATCAGGGTGGAATTTACTTCTCCATGTGCTATTAAGATCTGGGGCTTTTGGGAGGTGATCAAGGTTAGATGAGGCTGAGAGACAGTAGGTCTCTGGTTCAAGGGGCAGTAGCTTTAGAAGGAGGATGGATCTGACTTCCAGTCTTCCCACACAAAGCTCTGTGCNGATAGACTCTAGACTCTACAATGGCCTCCAGCCTGACCTCATTGGATGGCTACCTGATCCTGTGTTTCTTGGACCTTCAGAACTCCACCCAGAGTATCTCTATTTCATATAAATTACCTAGCCTGTGGTATTCAGTTGTAGCAATGGGAGCCAGACTCAGGCCTAGGGATGATGNCCATGGAGNGAGGGCTCTGTATGCTCCCACACAAGATGGCAGATCTGCCTGAAGTCTGTGCCTGCAGGAGGAAACTGGTCCCCAGCTAGCTGTTCTTGAGCTATCATTATTAAGAATCTTCTCTCACTGCTATCACTAGACTTGACTTTTTTCTTGGATAATTTGTGCAATTTGTATCTGCCCCCCTAATGGCCAATTTCAGTTACACATGTTTTGTGTATAAACAACATAGAGCCCCCCTCAGCCTGCAAACTCCCTGTATCTCACATCTCTTTGCTGAGTTGCTGCTCTTAATTAGAATTGACGGGATGCCTCCATTTGATTGGCCTTTCCTGAGCAAAGACTCCTGGACTTAATTATTCCATGGCATTCCACTCCCGAGCCAGTACTCTCTGCTTTTGAGTTAATTAAATTCTTCCTGCTTTCTGTTGGTTGGAAGTCGGTCTTGTTTCAATTTCTTAGGCTTAATGCTCATTTTACTTTTTTTTTAAAGAAGGGGCTAGTTATAAAAGCAATGAAATCTTACCCAAGTAAAGTTGTGATACCATCCCCAAATTTTCAGATGAGTTATTTTCTTAGTAAATCATAATTACGACTCTGATTCTGATATTGAATCAGTGTTGGGTAAAGGGAAGTTTCTCTCTTCAGTCCAAGCTTTTATGTCTGTGTAGGCCTGGTTTTCTTGGAATCAGCCTCTGCTGTTACTTTGACAGAGACCACTCTGTATAACTGAATCAGTCACAGGTTATTGAACTGTGGTTTGCTTGAACAATAGGCATAACATATTTTTTAATTTTCAAAATCTCTCCTGTGAAATTAAAATACATTTCTTCCTTCTTGATGGCTTAGGACCTTTCCAATTTCATTTGTGTCTATTGGTTTCAACAAGTACAAAACCACACAGGTTAGAGTGGCCCGCACTGTGGTTTTATGTATGTATCCCTCCTTTTCATGTTTCTGTCTCACACACTGTATAGGGACAGGATAGTGTAGGAGCGTGACCATGCAGGAAGACGAAGACATAAGGACACAGTCACACAGGAACCCAGGTCACACAGGCATGTGGTGGCATGAGCTGAGATGACAATGTCTCATCATGGATCCCCTATTTCATGTTGAACTTTGGTTTTTAAGTCATTTTGTGTGATATGACTTAGAATTTTCTACACATATTTATTTTATTTTCTTATTAACTCTGGCCATTAAACAGGAAATACTTTGTTTTAGGATATTTCTCCTATTAATGAATAGGTGAACTTTTGTTCTCTTNCAATTTGAGCAAAATTTCCTTTGGAGAAATTCTTTTGAATTTTAAAGCAACATTTCAAGTGCAAAACATGGCAAGCGTTTATATATACACATGACAGCAATAAGGTTTTAAGTAGTGTCTCGGACACTGATCACGAATGCCTGTGTCACCTATCATTCAGCCTAACAAATACTGTCTTTGGGGCACCAAAACCCTGGATGCCTTTTCCTCAGCATCCCCCTCCTTGCCCTGCATTCAGGCTGATGAACAGTGCTGCACTTCTGTATCAATATCATGTGTCTCCTACAGACGCCCCACCCCTACAACAACATACTTCTTTATGTTGCCACCCTGAATGATATTTAATTCTTTGATCTGACTCCTGTTTTCAAATGTGCATTTTTTGGGGGATTCATTCACTTTGAGTAGATAAAGTGTTTTCACTCTTGTCTTTCAAGTTGTGTGTGTACTGTATTTATACATTCTGTGGTTGATAGACACTTGTTTCAGTTAAAACAGTACTGAGACAAGATGCAAAAAAAGACAGGGAGAATTACCCTCCTGCTTAGAAAATGAATAAATAAATAAACAAGCAGCAAATAGAGACATTAGATGGGACACAGTTTTCAAAACATTGGAAAGCAGACAAATACAGACAATTATCCCCCAAGGATAACGAGATCAGCCGAGTTCTAAGGAAGCCCCACTGTTGTTTGACTCAGAAATGACCCCGAAGAGCAGTTGGCCAGCACAAAACAAACTCAGTGGTGCTTTTGTGGACTTTTAATCTTATTTTGCTTTGTTTGGGCATTTTTTTTTTGTCTTACTGGTCTTTTGCTTGCTCATTTTGACTTTTGTTTTTGTAGAGGTTTTGTTGTTGTTTTGTGTTTAAAAAGGGAGACAGAGGGCATGAGGTTGGGTGAATAGGGAAATGGGAAGATCTTGGATTGGGTGAGGGGAAGATATGATCAAAATATGTTGTATGAACAACTTTTTTTTAATTAAAAAAAGGAAGAAAGAGAAGAAATGAGCCTGAGAGTTTATGTGCTAAGGTGGTGTTATTGCAACGACTGGGTCATGAGGGTTTTGACTNCATCAAGGGACAGAACACACTGATGGAGTCACACTTTGATGGCATTATGGAAGATGACTGAAGTTAAAGGGCGGAGTCTGTCTGATGGGAGGAAGTTGGTCATTGTGAGTGTACCATTGAAGGTGTCTGGCCCCTAGCCTCTTTCTCTCTCTCTTCACCCTGACTGCCATAGTGGGTAGCTATATGCCATCATGGTCCTGTTGTTGTGATGTTATATCCCATCATGGTTCTGTTGCTGTGATGCGATATTGTCTCACCTCAAGCTCCAAGCAACAGACCCAGCTGCCATGAACATTACTGAAGCTGTGAGTCAAAATGAGTAATTTTTTTCCTGAAGTTGCTTTTGTCAGGCATTTGCTACAATGACAAAAATCTGACTTAAGTGCTGGGAGAGATGGTTTAGTGGATAAAGGCCCTTGCCACTGAGTCTGATAACCTGAGTTCAAAAACCTGGAATCCACATGGTAGAGGGAGTGAACCAACTCTTGTATATTGTCTTCTGACCTACACACACACACAGACACATACACACACATACACACACACACACACACACACACACTAAATGTTTTAAGTGTCTCATGAATACATCTGGCTCTTGTCTGGAGTGTCCTCAGGCTATGGGCAGGGTGAGTTGGATGAGAATCGGGTAGAATCTGATAGAAGCCTGTTATGAAGAAGATGAACTCATGCCTTGAGGAAGCCAAGCATCTAGAATCCACAGATCACGGGTCTCTAGAGGTGTGAGCTGAGAGGGGAGAAGTCTGAGCCTGCAAAGGGTCTCCCTCCAGCACTTATCAGCAAGTCCGTGATGAACACCCAAGCTCAGAGGAGGAGTTTCAAAAGACAGATGATACTTGCTCACTCAGGGTAGTAATAGTAGTGGTTCCCAATCCCAGCTGGAAAGTTGAAGTTCACAGGGCTCTGGGTAGAGTGCCTAGGGAAGACCTGGCCTCAGTGACAAGAACTCTAGTACCAGCCTCTACAACATTCTGGTGTGTCCTGAAGTGTTAAAGTGAACCAAAAGATTAAACTTCCTTTGTAAGTCACTCGAATCTCACAGCAAAATTCAAAACTCAAACAAACAAACAAAGAATGGGAAAAAAATCCAGCATTACACCTAGTGTGGTACCATCTGTCACCTCTAAAATAATTTGGCACCCAACAAGATAAAATTCATGGTATCTACTATCTGCACCCAGGAGTGAAGAGTCGAAAGCTAGAACATGCAGTGCAGGGGTGGGGGAATCACCTGGCAACCCAAGCAATTTAGAACAGAAGCAGATTCTAGGGCTCTCATTACCTGATTTCCAGGTTTATGATGAGGCTTTGGTGTTCTTGGCCATGAGACAGCAAGGTTAACTTGCCCAGACATTAAAGAATGGATGAGAAGCAACAGCAGAGATGGGCAGACAGAACAGAGAACTGACACCACAGAGGCTGGTAACTAACTCCTGTCTAAGGCACATGGACAAAGCAGGTGATTAAGGAACAGCATAGCTATGATAGAGAACCTGGTATCTATTATGACTGACACCAGATGAAAGACCTCTTCATGAGGTCATTGTGTATGGTGTGAAGTAGGGATTGCTTGTTTCGGTTTTAGACCCACCTTGTTCCTTGTTGAGATTATTATTTAAGCTGTGCCTTAGTAGTAGCTATTGCTTAAGACAATGGAAACTCTTTGCCACACTGAGTCTTCCTAACAGATGACCCCACCTTCTCCTTCCTACTGAGTCACTTCTGGTTTTGGCTGTGTGTACCTGCTGTTGACTAGGGCTTAAGCAGTCATCCCTGCCC
>LZPO01087402.1:69498-81992 GCA_001675575.1 Neotoma lepida | reverse complement strand
CAGGAGGCATGCTGGGTTCTATGCTTTGGTCTGGCCACTCTGTCTACACTTTTACTTTTTCTAGTCAAAGTGCCCATCTTGAGAGTTGGCTTAGGATTTTGGCATGAATGGTTGTGATGCTCAATCTTCATTGTGAATGTGATTGGATTTGCAGTCACCTAGGAGACACATGATGGTGCTGTTTCCTGGGAGGATTAACTGAGGAAGGAAGATACACACTGGATGTGGGTGACTCCATTCCACTGGCTGGGTCTTTGACTGAATAAAAAGAGGGAAAAGAGAAAGTCAGGTGAGCACCAGCGTTCATCTCTCTGCTTTCAGATCTACCCAAAAGTTGGCAATTTCCTGCAGCTGCAGCTGAAGCTGTAAGTTAGTCCTGCCATCCGGCCTCCCCACTAGGGTGGGCTGCATCCCCTGAACCACAAGATAGAATTAATCCTTCTCCTAGGTATTTGATCACAGCAACAATGCAAGTGGCTAATACAATGGCTGTTGAGTTTTCCAATGATTATTTTTGCATCTTCTGAGATGCACCAAAGCTATCTTCATATCATTTCTTTTATAAATGATGATTTTAATGGGTTCCTTTTACATATGAAAACAACTTTGCCTTCTTGGGGAAGCCAACCTAGATGGGACATGTTTCCTCAGGTTCCCTGTTTTATGTTAGAAATTCTCACATGCCACTAGGGGCATGAGAAAAAGAAACAAAGAGAGAAGAGGGAGGAGACCCAGTGACTCATCTTTTTGTGGTGACAGAAAGATCCAAGTGATATTCAGGTGGGATTTCAGGCTGGGATAAGAAGATATCTCTGGAATCTTGGGGGAAGGACACTTTGGGGGGCTGGGGCAGGATATTACAGGTTTATATCCTGACTCCTCAAATTTTCATGTTGAAATATTAATAAGACTTGATAATTCATTAAGGGTTTCTGTCAGCAAATATGTGAGTGATCAGAGGTCATCTTATCTTCTTTGACCTTTGCCAGACTTTTGAACAGGATGGCTAGAGTCTCCTCATTCATAGGAGAAGCATGAGGCCCTCCAAGAACCCTGTTTTGGAATGACTTGTGTGTGCTCATCCCAGTGTGGACCTCCTTATGCCTCTAGGAAATGAAGCTGCAGGCTTCACTGTGAGCAGAATGAGACCCATGGCTCATCGTGTCTGTCTGCTGGGTGGATTGGCTGGCAGATGTCGTTTGAACCTGCCTTCAGGTCCAACCTGGGTGTACAATGTTACTGATGATCTACTTTGGGGTCTGCCTCTTGAGGCCGTTCTCCCAGATATGTGCAAGGGACCCATTTGAACAGAGGCCACGAGGCTCCGGCACATCTCCATCTCCACAGGTTCCTGAAAAGCATCCGATGGCTCACTGCCAACAGTAATTAAAGGCTTGCTTATCCTCACAAGGAGAAAGGGGACTTGGTCCTGATGGGGTTAGGACTCATTTCTCAATCTCTCCATATCCACCCTTTTCCCTTGTAGCATCCCCCCGCCATGAAAAAAAAATTTTAAAATAAAGAAAAATAAAATAAAAAATAAAATATTAATTAAAAAACAAACAAAAAGAAACAACAACAAAAAAGCAAAACAAAAACAAACAAAAAACCCACTTCATTTCTGTCTTTCCTGCCTCTCCGTCACCTCTTCATTTGTCTTTATGGCATTGGTAGCTGCGATGTGTCATGCAGTATACCCTTTTGTTCAAATGTGAATGTTCATTGTGCAATGATTGTTGGTCAGGTTCAAGGCTTCTGGCTTCTGGTACACCATCGATATTGGACCTTCACCAAAACTCCTCTCAGATACACTGCTGTTGCCTTGAGTTATGGAGATCCTGCAGCTATGGTTCCCCAGGACTAGTCTCTTCACATGTCCCAGCAGGTCATAGATGAGGTAGATGTTGAGGTGGGCCAACTCAAAGCCTTGCCTGGGTTGTAGATGCGTTGGTCAGTCTGGGCCATGGGGACCATTCCCTCGGGCAAGGGGTGGAGCCAGCTCTCTCATCGCCAGGGTGAGGGATGGGTCCAACTTTCTCAAATGCAGGATCTAGCTCTCCCATGAGGGGCGGGGCCAGCTCTCCTGGCTAGTGTCATCAGAGCCACCTCTCTCGTGAGGGGCAGGACCAACTCTCTCAGGGCCAGTGAGTGGGGGGAACTGCCTCAGCATGGCCCTCAGACTTCAACATGTATCATTTGCATGGGTCCTGTGATAACATGGGCAATGGATATCAACACAGACCTTGGTTGCAGCAGGACCATGGACCCAGACATTGGCCCTCAGCAGCAGCTTGGGCCCGGATGTTACCATGGCTGCGGGTGGAAGTGCAGGACACCCAGATCAGCATGGCCCTGATGGCAGTGTGGTCCCAGGACACCAACATGGACACAGGTGGCAGCCCAGACCCCAGGCATCTATTTGGCCTTTAGTGGCAACACAAGCCATGAACGTCAACACAGACCCTGGCTGTGGTAGGACCATGGACCCAGACGTGGTCCTCGGCAGCAGCTGGGACTTGGACATCACCATGGCCCCAGTGCCAGCATGGCCCTCAGACTCTGGCATGGCCCCAGGTGGCATCCCAGACCATGGGCATCTGCATGGCCTTCAATGGTAATAGGAGCCATGGACATCAACATAGACTTTGGCTGTGGTACGTCCACAGACCCAGGACACAGGCCTGGCAGCAGCTCAGGCCAGATGTCACCACGGCACCAGGTAGCAGCACAGGCCACTCAGATCAGGATGGCCCCTGTGATGGCACAGCCTTCAGACACCAACATGGTCCCAGGTGGTGGCCCAGACCCTGGGCATATGCATGGCCTTTGGTGGAAACAGGAGCCACAGACATCAACACAGACCTTAGCATCAGCAGACATGGCTCTTGGCAGCAGCCCCAGCCAGGACTTCACCATGGCTCGAGTGGCAAGCAGGCCACCCACATCAGCCTGTTCCCCATTTCCCTCTCCTCTTCAGATTTGCCTTTCTCCACAATACATGAACCTTCCTGCCTCTCTCTCCCCCATCTCTCTTTTTCCCCTGTATATTCACTCACCATAATGGCATCTGATGCCAGGCAGATCTGTGGTTGTCTTCTACCCACCCAGGCCAAGTGGACAGCAAACATGTTTTTAAAGCCTGATTAAAATACCTTTAAAATATTCACTGTCTCTTAACACAATGGAGAACTTTTAATTGATTCCAGAGTGTTTAAATATTTTGAATATCTTTTGTTATTATTGCATATGAAACCCCTCAGAGAAAATGTAAAGACAATAAGAAAATCATTAACAAAACCACAATCAAATATATAGCTTATAAATCCATTTTAATTTTGTTGTATATGAATATTGAATTGGTTGGTTCCTACCAATTTCTTGGCTTAATCATTTATATCTGTTTATTATCTATCCTATATAGTCATCTATCAATCAATTATGTATAACCTATTGTCTTTCTATATATGTATCTATCATCTATTGATTAATCATCACCATCAATTATCATCTATCTATCTATCTATCTATCTATCTATCTATCTATCTATCTATCTATCTGCCTATCTTTCTATCTTCTGTCATCTATCTAGTGATATCTGTCATATATGTACCTTTCCATTCATCTGTTGTGGGATATTTGGACACTGTGTGAAAATGTATTGCTGTGCTTGGTGTAACAAAAAGCTGAATGGCTCATAGCTAGGTAGGAGGTATAGGCGGGATTTCCGGGGAGAAAANGGAAGAGGAGGAGGAATCTAGGGACATGAGAGAGGTGTGAGGAGGTATAGAGGAAGCAGAATGGGTGGTATATGACAGAATGTAGATTAATAGAAACAGGTTAATTTAAGTTATATGAGCTAGTTAAAAACAAGCCTAAGCTATAGGCCATACTTTCATAATTAATATGAAGTCTCTGTGTTGTTATTTGCGAGCTGATGGCCCAAAGAAAAATCCTCCTACATTTATCTATCATCTATTTGTGATCTATCTACCTGTTACGTATCTACCAATTATCTATCTATCTATCTATCTATCTATCTATCTATCTAATCTATCTTTCTTTCTATCTACCCATCATTCATCTATCCATCTATACCTTATCACATATGAATTCCAGCACTCCCTCCAAATTATAGTTAACAAAAATAATGAGATATCACTAGGAAATTTGCATAAATATGTATGAATGTCCAATAAAGGCATAATGCAACCAACCAGTCTATTAATAAACATCCTAATTAGAAACAATAAGGCCTCTGTCAAAAGGCAAAATTCAACAGGTTCATAAAATTCAGGATGATAAGGGTTTGGGGGAATGTGCTTCCTCAGAGGCTGTGGACAAGACTCCAATTGGGCCATCTCTTTGATTCATTCATTCAGTGAGTGTCCCTGCATGCTCAACATGCACAGACCAAGATGAAAAAGGGAACACATGATGAGGAACCCCCTAGTATATGAAGGTTAAGACTACCCCAAACAGGTCAGAGAAGGTTCCATGAAGAAATCAAGATACAAACCCAGAGGGAAGAGACATCTCAGAGACAAGGTATGTGTTTGTTGAATGTTGAAGCCTGCAGTCCCTTCTGTCCAGTGGTTTTTAGAACTGTCTATAGGAGCTTGTGCATGTGTAGAAGGCAAGGTGACTGGTGCTCATGGTACATGGCTCTTCATGGTGACTGTGTGCAAATGACACCCACCAGGAAGCTGGCTACGTCACAATGATATAGCCACGGCTTCCCATTTTCCAGGTGAGTAATGTGAGGCAGAGCCCGAGAAAGAGAGATGATGGGGAATGTGCAGGCATGGTACAAACAGCGGCACGGACAAACCACTCCGCAGCAGGTATTTGTCGGGGGAATGGAACAAGGTATTTGAATCAGCACCATTTCTGCCACTCGAGCAAAAGGGTAGACAGCAAGAGAAGGAGGCAGCTCGTGCATCAAACCACAGTCAAGAGGTAAGAAATTCAGGGTAAACAGCCAGCTCTCTGCCAGCCCTATAGCCTCTGTACCCCTACCTGCACATCTGATCATCATGATGATACCATGACACCAGTGAGTGGGCAGGTGTCCTTGCTCAGGGTTCACCCTGGAAACAGGCTTGTGTGCGCAGAGCCTTCATCTCCCCATGACCCTTCTTAGCCCAGGGATTCTCCACAACTCTCTCACCCTTCTTACTAAGGTATGTTCTGTTCCCCTAGAAGTCAGCCACCTGGGTGGGGCTTGCAAACTTCTGCCTGGGCTCTGTCCAGGTTCCAGCATGGTTATGAGACCCCAGGATGAGGATGAGGGGGTGGGATGTCTTGGGCTTCTGCCAGGAGCCTTCCAGGTACCAGCTTGGTTCCGAGCCTCCTAGGCTAGGGAGTAGAGCAGTCTGGGACTCTGGCATGAGCCTTTATGCCCCGACTCACATCACAGATGTACACAGGCACATGCATCACTGGGGTTTGGCAATCAGACACAACTGAGTGCTCAATGATTTGTGAGTTTCCCACAAGCCACCTTCTTACTGTCTGTTCCTGAATCACAGCTCTAAAATCTGCATTTTGGTAAATAATTATACGGCTCATGATTTCACCCTGTCTGCCCCAGGTGGGTGTGAACAGTGTTGATCACAACACAGCATGGCAGGACCTGTGTGGGACTGCAAGGCAGGAGTGGCAGAATGCGGGCGGGATAGCTCCAGCCTGGGCAGTGGGCATCTGTGAATACACTCTTTGCTTGAGACTAGGTCCCAGACAGATGCAAAGCCACCACCCTCAGCCCTGGAGATATCAGCTAGCCTGGGTGAGTGCCTTCTGAGCAGCCATCCATGCTGCATGGACCTCTTGCACCTCCAGCTTCTCCACCTCCTGAAGGTCCATCGCATCCTGGTCCCACAAAGCTCCCAGGCAGGAACAATGTTGTATGTTAAGGATGTAGGAAAGGAGCTGCGATATTCTTCACTGAAAGTGGAGGTCGAGAACAAGGCATGGTTTGGGGCAGGTTGATGGTCCCAGAAGGGCCAGTTGGGCAAGCTGGAGCTTCCTAAGGATCAGAGGACTTTCACATCACACCAAAGGGTGTCAGGTAGTTGTATAATCGCTGAAAAGCATTTAAAAACAGGATTGATAAGGGCTGGAGAGATAGCTTAGGGGTTAAGAGCACTGGCTGCTCTTCCAGAAGTTCTGGGTTCAATTCCCAGCACTCACTGTAACTGTACAGTAACACTAACTATCTGTTACTCCAGCCCTAAGGGATTTGATGCCCTCTTCTGGCCTCCACAGCCTCTGCATGAAGCTGATTCACAGAAAAATGCATAAAATAAAAATAAATAAAAAGAAAGCATTGATCTATCAGGATGAATATCAATATAAATAACTGTTAAGATTATGCTAAAATAACCATAAATAAAATTTATGATTTTGACTATTTTATATGCATTCACAGTGGTAGTTAGTCCACCACACAGTGTGGTTGTCACCACCACCACCCCTCCCCACTGAGCTCTTTGTACCTTCTAAACACGAAACTGTCCATTAAACAAACTCCTACTGTTTGGCTCCAGGCCTGGGCAGCACCAGCTCTCCTTCTTGTCTCTGTAGTTTATATTCCAGGGCTTGAGTAAGGGACTCACATGGGCTGTCTCTATATGGCTGGCTCAGTCTACTTGGCAGTCTCCTCAAGGACTGTCACTCTGTAGCAGCCTGAGCTGTGTTCCTCCATGTGGATGGTTCATGGTGCTCATCACCCATCTATATGCAGATCCCTGGACAGCTTCCATCTCTGGCCACTGTGGGTCCACTGTCTATAGTCATGATGGACACAGAGGTCTTTGAGTCCCCGCTCAGGGACAGTGATTTTAAAAGAAGTATGATGATGTTCAATCGTTGCCTTCCTTTCCATTTGCGGTGGGAACAATGTGTCCCTTTGGTCCCAGGAGTGTGGAGAAGTAGGGGAGACTAGCCTAGAGCAGAGGATATGGGGTACAGAGGTGTGGACGGACTGTATCAGAGCCATGGGAAACACGGTTGCCAGCAGAGGCGTCATCAGCCTTGCTCTCTGCTCCTGGCAAGGGAAGAATGGCTGCAGAATCCTTGGTGAGCTTTGCTTCCTGTGGACTGTGCTTTTTGGTTTTCTGTATTCTGATTCTTTGACACAGGGCTACACTGATTCTGGACACCTGGCTGACTGAACCTTAGAGCTGGCCAAGTGACTTACTATAGCTATTCAGATAGGCACATCCTACCATCTCTTATTTGTGCTTCCCATGTGGTCCTGTGTGGTCTGGGAGCCCCTCCATGTCTTTTACTGGGAGGTATCTCTCAGTTTCCGGGTCTCCCTGTATCGTTTGTTTTCTGTTAATGAACTGTGTCTTATGGCCCTGCATCTCTAGTCTTCCTCTGCCTGGAAAGGGAAGGGCTCCCCCTAGGTCTCCAAAAACAATGGGAATGCTGAGTTCTTGGAGATCCTGCCAGGCCTGGACCCTGGCAAGTGAGCCCCCAGAGAGATTGTGTCCTCTTTAAGTAGAAAAATCCTATCTGAGTGCCCTGCTGGAAACTGAGTCCTTGTCCTCTGCCTTTGCACATATGAGCCAGCACCCCACCCTACTCTTCAAGCCAGACCATTCCCACTCTTTCTGAGGAGATAGAAACATTCATCACTCCGATCCTTTGCTTTCTGCTTAGAGCTGGCTGCTGTCCAGTAGCCACCTGCCCTTACCAATCTCACTGCTAATTGAATTGAGATATAACACTAATATGGGCATGAAGTTCTGTAATCAAAATAGACTTGGAAACAAACCTAGACACAAACTTCTGCAAGCCAGGCAGCTCCTCTCACCAGCATTTTGTTCTTGCCCATTTCAGCCACTTAGCTGAGCAGAGGTCTATTACAGTCTGCCCTCCAGGCTTTGAGTCTGGTCCTCATCTGGCAGAGGTGGGGATGAGTGTTTACAACCCTTGCAGGATGCAGGAGGCCAGAGGGATGCTGCATTCTGCCTTCCATCACTGATTCTATTTTAATTTCCACATCTGAGGGCAGAATGAAAGCTAAACCCTCCCCATCCACCCTTTGGTGGCACCCTTGGTCCTTGGGGAGAGGAAGACAATTGGACCATTTATGACTATCAAACCCGTAGAGAGGATCGCCTTTCCTTTGCAAGTGAGAGCTTCTCTGGAGTGCTTCAGGACCCTTCGAAGCTGTGTTGGATGCTGTGTTGTCTTCTGATATTTTGACCAACTGATAGCAGAAACCTGAAGGAGGGGTAAGAAAAAGCCACGATGTGGCAGGGGTGCCTGTGCTCCTTAAATCAGAGGTGACAGGTGCCCATGACAGGCTTTTATCTGTGCTGTAGTCCCTGTAGACAAGAGTCAGTGCTGTGGGGGGGTTGATGGTCCCCAGGGACCCCAGGGCTGAGGTGGAGGGAGGAAGAGTCTAAGGCTTCTTTCTAAACAGACCACTTTCCCCATCAACACCAGCTATGCAGGTGCTGTGCCCTCTGTGGTGCTGAGTCTGGCAGCTGGTCCACAGGAGCCAGGTGGGATCCTGGGACTCAGCCACTGCTGCCCGTGAAACTTCTATCCTGGCTTTAATTGAGTCTGCTTGGGTGGGTTTTTGTGTCCCTGTATATGTGATTCTGGGAGGTTAGGATGAGCAGCCTGATTACCTGAGGGGCAGAAATCTGTTCCCTCCTTTCTTAGAATCTAAGAGAGATTAGGTGGAGACCAATTCTATGAAAGTGTTCCTCAAGCTTGCCCTTGGCTTTCAGTGAGAGGCTCAGGAATGACAGAATAGGAAGTGGCTGTGCCCTTTGCAGCAGGGTGGGGAGGCACAGGCCCCAGCTTCTGCCTTCTAATCTACAGGGGCTTTGTATGCTGTGGGTCACAGGAGAAAAACTCAAGAAAGCGAATCTACATGGTTCTGTGCAGCTGTGTCTGAGGCCATTTACACTCTTTTTAGCCCTTTGTCACTTCTGGTCCACACTGAGCACAGCCAGCTGTAGCTTCTCTACACTGCTCATAGACCCAGCCACAAAGTAGTGGTACAGGTACCCAAATCCTGCAGTCAGTGTGACCCATTAGATCCTATACCACATGGCCCTGATCCTCAAGAGAGATGGATATGGATCTATGGGACAGGAGACTGATAGTTGACATGGTTATTTTTCCATCATCCCTAGTGCCCATCCCTCCCTTTCCATTCTTATAGACTCTGAAATGGCTCAGATGTGTCCAGCCACCATCTGCACACAGTCTAGAGGGCTTGGGTGACTAGTCTGGTCCCATTGATTGCCACATGCAGACAATCGAACTCCTCTTCCTGCTGGCCAGCCGATGCCTGGCCAGAGACTCCTCATGTTGTCACACTGTCAACCTTCTGCTTGTCTGAGGAATCACACTCATGTTTGCAGTTTGGGCTTTTCCATAAAAGGGGGTAATTCCCAAAAGAGACATGGATGCTTCCGTGTGCTCACAGGGCAAAGATAAATCTAAGCTTCAAATAGCGTATAGAGTCCCTCTGGGATCCAAGCAGGCTACCATTGGACATCATTCCCTCTTCCTTGGATGATCTGTGGATAGCTGGAGAGTGCCCTCCACACCTCTGGACACTCAGCACCTGGGACATTTTTCTTGCCTGTCACCCTGCCTGATCCAAGGGTCTTGTCCCAGCCTTTTACACTGTGGGCATGTGGCACCAGATGTGCTCATCATGATTTCTTGAGTCTAATCAACTCATCTTTATCTCATGAAAGCTGCCCTGCTGTCGCTGGGTGAGGCAGGGCAGGGTGTGTGTCTGGTTGGCTTGCTGCACAGTCACGGGACACAGGAGTGAGCACCTTAGTTCTTCGAAATGAGCCACANCCTGAACTTTTGTTAAAATGTTTGATAATCCCACACTACAAGACCATGATACGTAAAAATAATAATGGAAAGCTAAAGAGGCCATAGCAGTGAGGCACTAACTGGGCGTTGGCTCCTGGCATTGAGGGTCCCTGGAGGGAAGCAGCTATTCTATCTGTGTGCAGGTCACTTGGTTACAATATAATGTAAAATGTCAAATACAGATTCAAGATAAATTTGCTGGGTTTAGACCTAGGACACAAAGCCAGCAATTTGTACCAGTCTGAATCTCCCAGCTCACAGGGATTTCCAAACGACCCAATGCTGATCCTAAGGGCTGGGGTTACTGGGAAGTATTGTTTCAATTTCTCCCCGCCAGGCTGGAACTCTCCTGTTGATTATAAATAACCACATGTAATTTCTGATGTGACATCTCATTTTCTAAACAGAAGCAGAATGCTCCCACCTGCCCCCTCCCCATGCCTTGCAGCTAGCCCTGCCCAATGGAAAAAAAATGTCCCTGCAGAAGCTCTGCTCATATCTCAACCCCAGCTCCTTCCTCCAGGGGCCCAGGGACTTGTGCCTCTGCATGCCTCAGGGTCTAGTTCCCACTCTATTCTGCTTTGGCAAAACACTCACATGCTCTGTGCCATCCCACACCCTGGAGTCAGAGTTCTTAATAACATTTTCCGAAGATCTGAATGCTTTTTTATGAATGTATGGTGAAAATATGGCTTGGCTTTAATATTGCATTATGAGCTTCTGACTAAGGATTTTAAAAATATGCTTTATGCATGTATATATAAAGCGGGCATATGTCGCAACGAAGGCTCACTGCTGTGTATAAAATGTATTATAATAAAGCTGTAGTGTGAGCCCGTGGTGAAGAATCAAAATGGAAAAGACGAAGTGTTTCCAGCAGAGGGGAGGTGTTCTCTGTGCTGTCTTGCTTCCCTAGCAGGGCCATTTGCTCTTGTTGGAATCCTGACAGGTTAGTGAGTTAGGAGGAGGGAGACTTAGCCAAGCCCCACAGCCCAGGGCACCCCTTGCCCACCACCACTGCAGCACCTGCAAACTCAGCCCAGAAGCAGGCTGGGATTCGGCCATGAAATCTCTGTTTTGCTGAGCTCCTGGAATACTTCCAAAGGGAAGAGTGAGCGATTCCAAGTTTGGGCGCCACTATTTCTTCCTGTGGCAGATTAGTTCAAGAACTGATATTGGGGTCATTCACATTGGACTTGACGCCGGTGACTGTGTGTTGAACATTTAATTTTCAGGATGTGAAAATCCCTTCAGGGCAGTGACTTCTTATGAACATGTCCCATACCCTGGCCACATACATACACTCTGTACAGAGCTGTTAGCACATAGTTAGCCAAGCACATTGCTGAGTTTATCTTAAGGAACACTCAGTGAACCAAATAGAAGTCTGTGACGTGTACTTTGAAGTCCCCAGGTCAGGCAGCAGAAGAGAGTGCATGAAGATCAGTGACACTGAGGGATGCCAAGAAGAGACAGGCGCCACCTGGCTCCTGGATGCAGAGCGAGACCAAGTGTAGCCAGAGACCTAGTGGACAGAAGGCAAAGTGGCAGCAATCCTGGTACAGTTTGGACTCAGTGGGTGTCAGGCCATGGCCATGATGTCATCCAGCACACAGGCACAAGACAGAGTGAGTTCTCTCTCCTGACACTGGGAGAGGACTCAGAAGGGAGAAGAGGAGTTCCCAGAAGCCAGGGAGTAAAGCTGGTTGATGTTTTCTGCATGTGGACTTGTGCTTCCCCAAAACATGGGATGGAAGGGTCTCTCCATGAGACACAGCCCTCAGTAGATAAACCATATGAAAGAATGGGTTCATGATGTTGTTCACAACAACACGCAGGGCAATCAGAAGCCTCCATAGTCCCCTCTGCCACCAGAAAGACCCCAGATAGTACCCAATGGTCATCTGGGTTAAGAATCTGTGAGTTCTCAGAGAAATCAAAATGAAAGAGTGACATACAGGGTGAGGGGGCCTCTCTCCCACATTCCTGAGTGTTATTAGGATACACGGACCCTGACCAAGACCAGGGAAAGAGCTGCTTGGCAGTCCACAAGCCCCGTGCTCACAAAGGGGTGAGTAGTGTGTTCTCCACCAGCTAAACCAAATCAAGAACTCCTGGAGGCTCAAGCAGAGGTACAGAAGGGCCTGCCCTGAGGTTAGAGATAACCCTAGGCTGAGCACCATTTCCCTTAAGCAAATGTTAAAAGTGAGTCCCTACAACACAAACATATTTCCTGGTGACTTAATTGTACTTTAAGTCTACAATGTTTTGGGAATCTGAAAATAGTCATTACCCAATGTGGTGGTTTGAAAGAAAATGGCCCCCAAAGGGAGTGGCACTATTAGGAGGTATAGCCTTGTTGGAGGAAGTGTGTCACTGTGGGGGCGGGCTTTGAGATCTCTTTTGCTCAAGCTTCTCTCAGTGTGACAGTCAGTCGACTTCCGTTGCCTCTGAGTCAAGATGTAGGACTCTCAGTTCCTCCAGCACCACAACTGACTGCATGCTGCCATGCTCCCTACCATGATGACAATGGACTGCAACTCTGAAACTGTAAGTGAGCCCCCTTAATTAAATGTTTTCCTTATAAGAGTTGCCGTGGCGCAAAGTTACACAGAGAAACCCTGTCTCAAAA
>LZPO01087402.1:52737-65145 GCA_001675575.1 Neotoma lepida | reverse complement strand
GTGTGTGTGTGTGTGTGTGTGTGTGTGTGTGTGTGTGTGTGTGTGTACACATATGATTATGGTGTGAAAGCAAATGCTTTGGAGTCTGAATTTTGATATTCTCAGGGTTTGCAATGTGTGGCATGGTCCTCTCTTTAAACACTGGGCAAGAACAGTGAGCTGTGGTTCCTTGTCAGCCGTATGATCCATGAGGGGAACCAAGGCCCTGGGCTGTGTTTGTCCTGTGATGTTTGGTAGGACAGGATATCCAGGGTGATGTTGACCCACAGTAGGTATGGAGGTCATCACTGACCTGAACAGCCATTGTTTGTATCAGGAACGCCCCCCCCGTGGAGACTGAATGATCTAGACATTTTGATCACAGGACTCCCATTATCATGTCACCCTGCCCAGGCCACCAAGAAGAGCAAGAAAGCACGTATAACTAGGATTGTATGGCAAATACGCTGGTTGTCTAGATGTCTGCTCCTATCATTCTTCACAACACACTGAGGATTGGATGTGACATGAGCCACCCCTCACCAGTTGCACTTGTCACTCCACAGACCTTCCTCAAGCCATCCCTCCAACCCCCTCCCATAACTTCTGTGTCCTTTGTTAGTGCTTGGCAACCCCTTTCCTCTCAGCAGAGGCCTGGTTCCCAGGGCTCCCAGGGCTTGGTTGAATTATGAATCTTCCATACGCACAGTCCCTCCCATACCTCCACACTGGATTCAACCAACTGCAGACCAAAAGTGTACTTAGGTAGGGCTTGGTGGTGAATTTCTGTAATCCCAGTATTTGAGAGCCTGAGGCAGAAGGATCACAAGTTCCAGGGCAGCTTAAGCTATACAGCAAGACCCTGTCTTAAAAGCAGAGCATCGTGTTGTGAGGTAATCCAGGCTCAGCAAGACAAATGTTGCACGTTCTCAAATACTGCACACTCTCTGTCAAGGGAGGATCCTAACTTCTGATTTTTATATATGTGTGTTTATATGGGAGTGAGCATAGGTAGAGGCCAGGAAACTAGAAAGGGACCTGTGAGAGAGGGCAAGGGGAGTTACCTAGTGTGAGGGGAATGGGGCACATGTGACAGGCAAGAAGAATAGGGAATGCTGGGAACAAGTGTACAGGTGGGAGGGGGGACAGGAAGATGGGGAAGAGAACCACACACAACCAAAACTGTGAAAATCTCACAAGGCATCTTGTATGCTAATGAAAAATTTAAAACTATTTAGTTTTAAAAGAATTTTATGTGTATATGAGTATGTCTGAGTGTATGTATGCAAGTTCCTGAAGAGGCCAAAAGAGGGCATCATATCTTCTGGAATTGAAATTATAGGTGGTTGTGAGCTGTACCATGTGGGTGCTGGGAACTGGACCCAGGTCCTCTGCAAGAGCAGCAGGTGCTCTTAACTTCTGAGCCATCTCTCTAGCCCCCTAATTAAAAAATTTCAAAAAACAATTTAAAAAGGTGTAGAGATGAGGGGCTGCAGAGATAGCTCAGTAGTGAAGAGTGTATACTCCTTTTCTAGAGGACCTAGGTTCGATTCCCAGCACTCATGTCGGTCCACTCACAATCTCCTGTAACTCCAGCTTCAGGGACTCTAACACACTCTTCTGGCTTTTGTAGACACTTAGTCATGCACACATAACTATACAAAGACACATACACCTGCAGGTAACTTAAAAAACAATAATAAAATATTTTAAAAGAAAACAATATATAGGTGAAGATACAAAACACACAAACAAGAACTAAGAAAAATATACTGATGTCATTTTTCTTGTCATCATTTTCTGAACAATATAACCATTGAGTCATCATTCCCTGCTCCATGCTGTGATGGGCTTGTGTGGGTTCTGTACACACACACACACACACACACACACACACACACACACACACACACACATTTTTGTATGCCAGACCTGAGCATCATGGATGTGTGTACCTGTAGGCTCCTATCCAGACTTTCTTGGACATTTTAACAGGTGGGTAAACCACAGAACGTTGACCCTGTATGAAGCCAAGTCTGGAGAGAACCAGGTCTCACACTTTTGGCTAACTCTTGTGTCATGAACACGGACATAAAGTCTTGTCTCCCTGAAGCATCCCCAATGTCCACACACCTTTGTGCAGAGGATGTGGGTGCTGCAGTTAGAAATCCTGAAGGGTCTGCTAGGCTACACAGGTGGACAGAGTGGTATTCACCTTCATGACCCCAAGGTGCCTGCTTCTCAGGATCTCAGTCCCTGGCTGATGAATCAAAATGTCATCCTCAGCTGGGCCCTTCCCAAGGTGTGTCCAGTTCATCCCCCCAGAGAACGAGTCACTGAGTTGCAAAAGTTAACAAAGCACTTTTTCAATGACAGGATTATTTTACTTGGGTGACTCTTAGCTTAGCATTAAACCTCCTGGGTGACTCTTCATGGGTCCCATGCATTTCTGTGATAATGATAGCCTTTGGTCTGTAGGCCAGGGATGATTCCATACCATTGCAACCAGGACTGGGTGGCTTATCTGCAAGCATTGACTTCTCCTCAGGTCTGTAGGAGAGGCTCCCTAGTAGTGTGAATGAAGCTGAGAGTGAATGTAGCTCTGTAACTGGTGATGGTGTGGATGATTCCTGCATTTCCAGAGATCCTAGGTCAGGGTTCAGGCATGCACATTAGGATTCTAGTCTAGGAGGTGACAGGCTCCTCTCAGGCCATGGTTATCATGAACAAGAGCATAGACACTCTTAGTACAGCTTAGTACAGCTGGCTGTCACTGTCACAATCACTGTTTGTGATCCCTGAAACCCACCACCATCATCAGTCCTTTCCCTAGAGAGGAGCACAGAAGCTCCAGGATGGGGCATGTGCCCACCTGGCTTCCCATCTGGCCATGCCCCCTCCTTGTTCCCACCTGTGGTTTTGCTTTTTTCAATGATAATTAGAGGGAAAAAATAAATCGTGTCATTTGAAAAGATTCAAATTCAACCTATTATTTCAGAACTTAAATAAAAACCTCCCCCAGGGAGTGAAGGAGGGCGAGGAGCCATTAACTGAACAGTGGGACTCATATCCAGTCACATATCTGACAGGCGGTAAAAGCCTTCGGAAGCTGTGAGAACATTTTGACAAGGCTTCGATGAATAGGAAACCAGCACTGGGAGACTTGAGCTTGAAGATCCTCTTTAGGATGTGTATGGAAGGAGGGGAAGAGGGGTGCTGAGCCCGGTAGGGAGAGGGAGCAGGCTTCATTTTCTCCAAGTGGCAGCCTCTCTTCTCAGTCACCCCAGCCCAAGGGAACCCGCACCTGCTAAGAGTCAGTAACTCCTACTGGGTGGTGTAAATCCGTTAATTAACTGACGTTCGGATGCTGAGGGTACACGGAACACAGCTGACAGGCACCCGCGCTAGTGATGGCATTTTCGGATGATGTGGGCTGGTGCTTGGATGGGGACTGAGTCAACCTGGCAACGCTTCCAGAGAATATCTGTCCATCCTCTCCCTGCACAGCCCATGCAGGGAATGGATGAATGAGAGACAGCCTAGCTTTGGTAACTCACTCTGTTTGCTGAACTCTGCCGATCCACTTCAAAATTTCGAACACTTGAAATTACTTTTTATCCCATTTGAGGATTTAATTTTTATCAGTTTTAGTGTGTGTGTGTGTGTGTGTGTGTGTGTGTGTGTGTGTGTGTGTGTAAGTGTGCTCATTTGTGTGGTGGTGCACATGTGTGCATGCGAGTGTGCTTGTGGACACCAGTGGACATAATGTTCTTTAGCTGATGCCCCCCAGTTTGTATGGTGGTGTTTGAGTGGAGTCTCTGGCCTGGCACTTGACAGGTAGACAAGGGACCCATCTGTGCGCCTCCACAGCACTGGGACTACGAGCACATGCTACCATGCTTATTTTGTTGTTGTTGTTGTTTGGTTTTACATAGGTTTTAGGGGTCAAACTTGGATCCTGGCACTTGCCCTGTGAGTATTTTACTGACTGAGCCATCTTTCAAGCCCAATTTTCATCAATTTTTCTTTTCTGCCTGAGTCAGCGGCATTACCTTCACAGTTTGCTCTGAGATGTGGATCTTTGTTACCCAAACACAGTGGCAGCCCCAGTCTATCCCAGTTCTGTAATGCTCAGCCTTGAGGGCATGGTGTCAGGGGGTGGAACTCCTGAGGTCACGTGGTGAGGTCACTAGGGTAAAGACACGGGTGGAATAAAGAAGAGTCCAGAGAGACCCCATACCCTTCCACCTGGTGAAGACACCGTGAGAATGAGAAGGCACAGTATGTGATCCAGAGGCCACAGGATTCTTGATTCCAGGACTTAGAAGAAGATCCATGCTGTCCAATGGACACCCTGTGTGTGCCAAATTGCGATAGTAGCGGACAGATATCACCACCAAACATTCCTCAGCTAAATCCTGCTTCCCTGAGCCCCCCATCACCCCTGGTTCCAAAACTTTTCAGGAAAACCCTTTCAGAGGGTCAGCTTGTGCTAGGGGAGCCCATGACTTCCAGAATGAGAGTCTATTCAGACCAACTCTTCCCTGCCTGAGCTGTCAGTCACTTCTGCTGTTCAACTGCCCCTCTTTCCCTCCGGCCCCAGGCTTACCTCATTTTGTGAACTTCTATAGCCATGAATGGATTCACTGAGAAGGTGTGAAATTTTGGAGGGGAATTCCACAAGCCAGGAAAGAATTTCTGTCCTTTCATACAGTTTGTTAAAACCAAAACTTACGTTTAATTGCTTCTTTGTCTGTTTTGTCTAAACGAGCCCGTAGTATTGGGCTGCCTTCGAACCACATTAAGTGAAATCTAAAACAAACCTAGTTAGTTTTTATAACCTTTAGTTTTATTCCTAAAGCCTAGATTTAAAGATTCATTTTGCTAGTTATTTGTGTGTACTTGTCTGTGCACATATGTGCAGGAGACCTCAGAGGCCAGAAGAGGAGTTACAGGAGATTGTGAACCATCTGATGTGGGTGCTGGAAACAAAACTCTCATCCTTCAAAAGAACAGCAAGTGCTCTTAACCATGGACCCCTCTCTTCAGCCCCTGAAAAATTAGGGGTTGCCAATCTATGGCCTTGGACCAGCCCAAGCTGCAACCCAGTTCTGAAAATAAACATGTATTGGAACACAGCTGAATTTTTGTCACTGTGCTGCCCATGGTGGCTCTGGGGGCATGCTCAGGGGTTTCATTATCTGTGAACACGTCACTTTATCACCTTGCCAGCGTAGCACAATGTGTGTCCTCTTCCACAGGGGGATGTGGAGAAGAAGGCGGGCAGCGTGAATTGTGGAAGGGAATTCTACAAGCCAGGACACAGTCAGGGAAGGCACCATGCCATCTTGTTTGCTTTCTCATGCTGGCTATGAAGACGTAGCCAAATATAGAGCCCTTCCTGAGGATTGAGGTACTTGGGCTGAGGGCACTAGGCAATAGCCAGCCAGCCAGGACCCTGTCCTCAGGCCTGAGCCATGACGAAGATTGTCCCCAAACCCGAAGGAGCTTGGAGGCTGGTCCACATTGGAGGAGTGTTCAGACATATATCCCAGCTAGCACCTTGACCTTGGCCTTAGTGAAGACCGTAAGGAGGTTTGCGTGAACCCACCCTAGCCCTTAAGAATTCTAAGATTACCACTGTGTATTGTATAAAGCCACCAATGTGGTGGTTTGTCCCCGCAGTGGAGGACAAACACACAGGCTGGCAGCCCAGTGCGGTCCTGCCTTATGGAAGCCACAGGGCCTAAATGGGTACCATGTTAAGTATTTATTATTTGGTATTTTGCTGGAAAAGTCTGTAAACAGACTGTATCTAGGCACCTGGACCTGAGACCTGCTAACTCAGCAACTGGCTCTGAGGAGGCCATTGTGGATGTGGTTAGGTTTCTGGGACCAGCTGAGGTCCCAACTGCGTGCTGCTACCAGCTTCATCAACCCACTCTGAAGCAGCAACTCCA
The DNA here is from genome assembly GCA_001675575.1 of Neotoma lepida. Classification (NCBI taxonomy): domain Eukaryota; kingdom Metazoa; phylum Chordata; class Mammalia; order Rodentia; family Cricetidae; genus Neotoma; species Neotoma lepida. The sequence goes on along the minus strand of LZPO01087402.1, from coordinate 59,206 downwards.
CTTGGGTTTGGAGCATTCTGCCTGTAAATCAGGGCAAATGTGTTTATTTTAGCTGCCGCACTCGCTTGGGCTGACTAATTGGCTCTCTGATTAGACTGGTGTTTCGACGTATTAGTCACAGGCTTCGGCATCAAGGCCTGCCGCACGCCCCTGGCTGTTTATTCTGGAAACTGAGCTGGGTAATTAGGCCGAAGCGGGAGCGCAGGGAGGCTCGGGTGCTGACGGCTGTTAGGTGACCATTGGGATGTGAAGGGTAGTTTCAAAGTTGGCAACTGTGATTAGAAGTGATAACTTTCATTCCCACCAGGAGAGGAAATGGCTTCCCTTTCTGTCTGGCCGCTTGACAGAACTCACTCCTCAGGCTTTGTAGATCGTTCTCAGAGCTGCCCGAGTGTGACCCTAGATGGTTTCAGGTCCAGAGGCCAAGCTGAGCAGCGGCCCCTCTTGCTATTGCTATGTGAAAGTCCAACACAAAGGTTCTGCTGGGGCATATGCCACAGCAGAAAAACACAGTGGTGCGTCCCTACCCACTGGCTTTTCAAGGCTGGTGCTCTGGCGTTCCTGGTGCTCCTTGCTTTGATTAGTTTAATCTTCCCCCTAAGAGCTCACAGCCAGGCTAGGCTGCTCCTGGCTCTAGTCACTGTCCCCAAAAGTCCCCAATTCTCAACAGGCCAGTGAGCTGCCTCTTCATCTCATCACCTCTTCAGGATGGCTGGGCATGTCCTTAGCCTGACTTGTCCTCCCCTCTCAGGGTCCATAGGGCTGGGCATGGGCTTGGCTGCAGAGTATGATGAGCCCTGACCTGTGTGAACATGTGACCACACATCTTGGCTTCTTACCCTTTGTAGCTGAAGTAAATAGAGTAAACAGCAGTAAACACCCCCCCTCCTCTTCCCCTTCCCCATCCTCCTCACCCCTACTCCTTTTCCCATTTGTGAATGTTTAGACTTCATTTGGTATTAGGGGAAGACACACATTTCAGACTTACCCCCAGGCACATGCAAATTAACAGGCTTCACAGGGGTTGCTGATTGTTTTAATCAGTGTGGGTCCAGTAACACATTACCACAGGCCACTGGTTGCTTGCTTAAACATCAGATAGGGGTGTTCCTTCATTCTAGACACTGGAGGTTCAAGGTCAAGGCCAGTAGGGGCTTGCTGGCAAGGTTTTTGATGGCTTACAAACATTACCTTCTAGATCCTCAGGTGGCTGAGAATGGTCTGGTATTGGGGTGGTTTGAATAAGAATGGCCCCCATAGGCTCATATATTTGAAGCTTGGTCATTAGGGAGTGGAGTTACTTGACAGGGATCAGAAGTGTGGCCTTGTTGGAGGAAGTGTGTCACTGGGGGGTGGACTTTGTGGTTTCAAATGCTCAAGCCAGGCTCTGTGTCTCTCTCTTCCTCCTGCCTGTGGATTTGGATGTAGAACTCTCAGCTACCTCCCCAGTACCATGTCTCCCTGCATGCCACCATGCTTCCTGCCATTATGATAATGGATTAAACTTCTGAACTGTAAGCCAGCCCAAATTAAATGTTTTCTTTTATAAGAGTTGCTGTGGTTATGGTGTCTCTTCACAGCAATAGGACATTGACTGAGAGAGGTATCTTATCGGGATACTGATGCTGTTACACAAAGCCACCCCTCTATATCTCCAAACACTGGGAAGGTTAACCATGATTGTCAACTTGACAAGATCTAGAATCACCAAGGGACATGTCTATGGGCATGTCTGTAAGGGGCGGTCTAGATTTTATTAAGTGAGGAGGGAAGACCCATCCTTGATGTAGGGAGCATCATTCCACATCCCATGGGCTGAGGTCTTGGACTACACAAACAAGAAAGCAAGCTGAGTACCAGCATTCATCTCTGCTTCCTGCCTATGGACTCACTGTTACCCGCTGCCTTGACTTCTCTGCCATGATGGACTGTACCCTTGAACTGTGAACTCAAATAAATCCTTCCTTAAATTGCTTTTGTTGGGTATTCTGTCAGGAATGCAGTAATTACACTGCTTCTAGGGCTTCAACATGAGTTTGGGGGACACACAATCTGCCTGTGCTGAGGGTCTGTGCTGTCCTTGAACTTGGGTCCATTTTCTGCAGGAGAAAGTCCTCCTGTGACAACAGAGACAGGACACATGGATCCGTCTCTCCAGGGGAGATTAAATGCCACTCAGGAGGGAGCCATGCCCGGTGCCATCACCCAGCAATTAATTTTCTCTTTGCCCTAAATCTTGTTCCCATAACCTTAATAGGACTGATTATTCATCAATATTAAAGTGGCAAATTCATTATATTCTAATGATCTGACATCAAATATTAAATCTCATTATGTGATTGGCTGGGATTTATGGCAGCATTAGTTGTCTCAGGTGGTGGCTAGTCTCCTGAAAAAGGACACTTCCTGGCTCTACAGTTTGCATGAGTCCTTCCAGGTCAATAGTCTGCAGCAAGCACTCAGGGAAGTGATATGGGGTGTTGGAGAAAACTGCCAGTCTATTTGGGGAAGCCACATGCTGTTATCGGTGATACTGTCCCACATCTGATATCATCAGGGTTCAGTCAGATCCTCACAGTACCTCACTGGCTCATGCCACTCACACCAGGGTTGCTCTAAACATAAAAGGACTTCTAGAGGTTTCTAGAATACATTGTTTTATTTCTGAATTGCATGTCTTCAATCTAGAAAAATCTCCCTACTCCGATCTACTCATGTGTTTGTGTTTCCTCTATCACACAATGCCCAAGTAGAAAGGTCAGCTCTATCCTGCCCACAGCTCACGGGTCACAGGACCACTATGTCATGTCCCTGTTGAGTCCTGGGGGCCCAGCATTAAAGGAAAGTGATTCAATGGCACCTGTCAAGGCACAGAAAGACCAGTATGTGTGTGGAGCACTGAAATGAAATCCTGCAGAGGGGGAAAGAGATGTGCTGATCTCCAAATATAACATGAGAAAGTAAGGACCTCAGCCAAGGAGCATGTGGGTCAGAAGGTGGGAAATCACCATGAAGAGCTATCAGGGAAGGTGGGTTCTGACTAGAATGACCTCATAGCTTTCACCGAAGACAGGCCAGGTCCACACCTGGGGATGGAGGAGAATGAGGGACTGGCTCAGGTGCCAGGGAGACCAGATACTGAAGGGTGGTTCTATGCTGAAAACTGGTGCAAGTAGTCTCGGTAGAAAGCTCAACACCCTGACTGCTGTGAGCCTAAGCAGAGAGTCTCACGCACTGAGATGAATGATTGACTCACCATGTCCTGCCTCGAGGGCCCGTGTGACTTACCCGGATGAGCAGCAGGTGTTCAATGGGTCTCACCCCTGTCCTTCCATCGTGGCCAGTGGTATCATGCCAGACTCTAAAACTTGAGCTTTGCCCTCTGCAAACATGTTCTGAGAAACACCCTACCAGGCAGGTCCACTGAGGGTCAGGAAGAGCCTTTGGGTTTTCCAGAAGACCAATTGCAAATGATCTGTGTCACAGCCGCCCTAGCCCTCCTGTGAATGGAGCTGCGTCTCCTTTATAAGGTATCAAGATGGTTGCCCAGGCTNACTTCACAGAGCACCAGCTTTGTACAAGTCAACATACATGACACTCAGTGACCACCTTGAAAAACAGGCAGAAGGGCTGGGGTGGCATTAGAAACTCACTGTGTGGATCCCTTCTGAAAACCACTGTCACAGTATTTTTCTTTGAAGTCGCTGTTTCTGCAGATCGAAATACCCACCAGTGAGGGAGAAGAATGGGGTCTGCTTGGCAAAGGTCCCCTGAGGTGGTGCTTGGCTCTGCCATCCTGTCCCTATTCACATGATTGTATGGTGGGTCCTGGTGTTAAATTATGAGATTCACGAAGGGTTCCTGTTGGTAACCCTGGGTCAATCCCATGCCCTCTGACTATATTACCAAACCCAGATGAGTAATCTCCTGGAGCCCCCACTGTCTACTGGTTAGGGTTCTCCCTCAAGGCCATCTTGCAGAGGACACTACTTGCCACACAAGGCTATGTGCACAATGTCTTGGGGAGGGCTCATTTCATAATTCTCCTTTCAAGCCTCTTCTTGCCCTAGTGGGCCACACTGTCCTGTCCATTCACATCACCTTATAGCATGGAGGGAAGGGAGACCACTGTCTTCAGACTCTGACCTAATGCCTGAGAGTTTCCAGGCCCCTACCGGCATCCTGATGACTCTCATCTATTTCGTGTTTGTGTATGTACGTTTGTACATGTGTATGGGGGTGAATGTATCCCTGAATATGTGTATGAAGGCCAGAGGTCAACATCAGATGTCTTCCTCAGTTGCTCCCTTATTTTTTGACTATCTCTCACCAAACTCAGAGCTTGCCATTTGAGCTAGCCTGGATGGCCAGCAAGCTCCCAGGATCCATCAATTTCTGCCTTTCTCCAGCTCTGGGGTTACAGATGCTACCACCTTGGCTCTTATAGTGAGTACTGGGGATCAGAACTCAGCCCTACTACCTGCCTCAGGGCTCAGAGCAGCCTTGAATTCCTTGCTCACTCCTGGGTGATGGATGGAGCCAAATGTTGTGATCTCTTTTTCCAACTTTTCTTCCCAAGACTCGACTCCAAGCATCGCTGGAGGAGCTGCTCCAGCAGCCCCTCTGCACCTACGTGAGACTCTGATCAGTACAACCTTCAGTGCTCATTCACTCATCCACTCATTCGTTCACTCACTCACTCATCCATTCATTCACTCAGTCACTCATTCATTCTTTACTCATCCATTCATTAATTAGCTTACTCACCCTCTCATCAACTCATTTATTCACTTATTCATTCAATCATCCGTTCACTCACTCCATTCTTTCCTTCATTAGCTTATTCATTCTCTCATTCACTCATTTGCTCACCTCATCAACTCACTCATTCACTTATTCATTCATTCACTCATCCATTCACCCTCTCTGTTCTTTCATTCATTCTCTCATTCACTCTATTCACTCATTCCTTCACCCTCTCACTCTTTAACCATTCACTCATGCTCATTCACTCCTTCATTTTCTCATTCACTCATTTTTTACTCACCTACTCATTCACTGATATCTGAATAGAAGCAGCAAAGCCCTTGTTGCCATTCTGCTGTGTCTTATGTCCTCCTCTGGGATTCTAGATTCCCAAATACAGGCAAACAGGAAACTTTAACCCTTCCCTTTATATATTTCCAGAAATACATAGTCAGCAGTGGGTCGAGTCTCTTATGCAGGTGCCTGAATCTGAATCCCCCAGTTTGCACATTTCTTGTTTCAAAGTGGGTCCTGAGATCTGCCCTCAGTTGAGTGAAACAGCTTCTGAGCTGCAAACTGGAGTAGGTCCATCAGTGTAGACTAGAGGTACATATGCCTACATGTGCACCAACTTGCCAGGCTCCCAAACAGTGGCCATCATCTCTGCTTTCTCCCCAATGTCATCAGGTCCACACACTGCACCCTAAACTGCTGCCTCTGAATGGCTCTATCCAGAACATGTAAAACCAGCCTCTGAAGTGTCCCATTCTAGATGAACTGAAGCTCAAAGCACTGAGGGCTAAAAGTAGCTTGGCTGTGTTGTGGGGCAGCCACAGCTGATTGGAATACACCCCCTTCTGACTCCCCAGAACCACCCTGGAATTCAGCAATAGTCTATCCTGTACCCATCAGCAGAAAGCAGCACCAAGCTGGGCCTCTTCCTCAGTGTGGGTTCCAAAGGTACAGGGCTATTGTCAACCAGATGCAGAGCAGAGGTAGAAGTGTGGAATGGCTGCTGCTGTGGAGTAGGCAGGCTGCACACCCTGCTGATGCCAGGCAGGGTGCTCTGTAATGAGCCCCACCTCTAATCCACTTTAGGGGGTGAGATTTGAAAGGCAGAGAAGCACAGAAGAACATCTCACAAAAGGCAGACACAGAAGAGACACAGGGCTTCATCAGGGTTTCCAGCCACCTCCAGATCTTAGTAGGCATCCTGAAGCTATTGGTTTATTCCTCACAGGGACTCAACTATGGAGTGTTGTAGTCCTGGTGCCCCTAGTGAGGCATGTAGGTGGGGACAATGACACCAGGTAGCACTGCACACTAGCCTTTTGGAGCACTGTGTACCTGGCATTCAAAACAAGCTCACAGCCACTCAGGGTTCTGAGAAGTGGGGTGCTGTGCCTTCCCTTCACCAGCAGCTATACTGTGACTGTGGGCTGAGTAGGAGGAGAAGGCGACACTCCAGCCGTAGCCCCAGGCTTTGACTGAGGTGCGAAGGGTCCTATGTCCTCCACTGACGTCCCCATTCCAACACGGAGGCTGGCCTGTCTCTCTGGGCCTGGAATCTGCTTGCGGTTTTCATGCTGCTGGTCCTCCCCAGCTGTGCTGGGAATGAGAGGGCCTTTCATCATTTTGGACATTTAAATGCTTGGTTCCCAGTTGGTGGCTCTGTCTAGGGAGGCTTGGGAGGTGTGGCCTTGTTGGAGGAAGTACATCACAG
>LZPO01087402.1:42713-52717 GCA_001675575.1 Neotoma lepida | reverse complement strand
TGGACATTTAAATGCTTGGTTCCCAGTTGGTGGCTCTGTCTAGGGAGGCTTGGGAGGTGTGGCCTTGTTGGAGGAAGTACATCACAGGGAGGTGGGGGCTCCGAGGTTTCAAAGCCTCACACCATTCCCAGATTGCTCCCTGCTTGGTGCTAGTGGGTCAGGATAGCAGTTCTCAGCTTCCTACTTCTGCAGCTGTGCCTCCGCTTTCTGCAGAGAGAGCATTTGGGCTGTACCCTTTCCTCACCAGGTGTACCTGGGACCAGTGTTGGTGCTGTAGGCGCACTTACCGCAATTACCAGATTAGCTTCCTACAGTCTCCCAAGGTGATGTGGTATCAGATGGGAGATTTAATTGCAATATACAAAGTTACTTATGACCACACTGTGTGTGGTTAGCCACCGAGTAGGCACACACTTTGGAGGGCTAGTGAACAGTGTGTTATCATCTCTGTCAGCGTCACAGATGCAATGTTTTCATCACAATTACTGTGTTTCCAACTTTGGAATTTCTATTTGGTCCCTTTGTAAAAGGGAGTCAACCTCTCCGTATTGACATTATGATTATGTTTGGGAAGACATAGTTCTCCCAGTTCCTTAATTTTTTAAAGGACATGTTTCCCTTTGGGGTTTTAAAAATCTTTACAATAACTTATTTAAAGTCTTCATCTACTGAGTCAGTGACTGCTCTTCCTCAGGAAGGGGTTCTATCGACTGATTTCCATCACATAAATGGACAGCAGCTCCCAAGATATTTATTTATTGTTCTGGTTAGCCCTGACATAGCCCAGAGTCAACTGAGAAGTCCCAAATGAGGAATTTTTAAGCAAGCTCAGGTTGGTCTCAGGGACTATCTTGATTGTTTACCAATACGGGAAGATCCAGATTATTGTGGGTGGCACCATTCCTTGGAAAGATGGCCCTGGGCTGTATGCAAAAATCTAGCTAAGCACAGGCCAGAAAGTGAGCCAGAGAGCAGGCCAGCAAGTAGTGTTCTTCNATAGTTTCTACTCTAGGTTCCTGTCTTGAGTTCCTGCCTTGATTTCTGTGGTGGTTTCAAAGAAAATGGCCCCCAAAGGGAGTATACTATTAGGAGGTGTGGTCTTATTGGAGGAAGTGTTTCACTTTAGGGGCGGGCTTTGAGATCCCTTTTTCTCAAGCTTCCCTCAATGTGACAGTCAATTGATTTCTTGATGCCTGCAAGATGTAACACTCTCAGCTCCAGCAACACATCTGCCGGCACGCTGCCATGTTCCCTTTTATGATCATAATGGACTGAACCTCTGAAACTGTAAGCAAGCCACCCTCAATTAAATGGGTTTTTTTTGATAAGAGTTGCTGTGGTCATGGTGTCTCTTCACAGCAATAGAAACCCTAACTAAGACAATTTCCATCAATGATGGACTGTGAATTGAAATGTAAGATCAAACAAACCATTCCTTCCCCAAGTTGCTTTTGATCAGAGTATTTTATCACAGCAAGAGAAAACAAAACCAGGATGTTTGTTTATTTATTATTTTTGTTTGTTTATTATTTNTTTGTGTGCATTTCATGATTTTATATTTGTGGACAATCTAAACATTTAAAATAATACAATGGAGCTAATCTGTCAGTAATACCCCCCATGTGTGTTATTATAGTTAACTTTCTTGTCACTGTAACAAAAATACTTCATGCAAACAACTTAACTAAAGATATATCTTGGCTTAGTTTCAGAGTTTTTAATATATTGTGGAAGGCTCCATTGTTTTTGGGACCATAGTTAGATAGAGCATCATGGTGGTGGTGGCATGTGGCACCATAATTATGGTAGAAAAGACTGGATAGGTAGAGAGACTGGATAGGACCAAGGACAGCTTTCAAAGGCATAGATAGCATCAGTAAACTTCCTCCTCTAGCCTCCATCATCTCCTAAAGCTTCCAGGACCAATCATAACAGCATCATCAGATGGTGATCAAATGTTCAGCACACACGCACACACACACACACACACACACACACACACACACACACACACTTGAATATTTAAGCACAGCATTATATTTGTGGTCCAACAAGGCCCATGGTCACCCTATTAGTTAATCTCCAAGAGTCCCCAAAGTCTTAACGGTGCCAAAATTGTTCAAAGTCTAAGTTTGGAGTATTTTCTGAGGCTCAAGGCAATCTCTTAGCTATGAACACCTGTTAAATAAAATAAAATAAAGAAAGCAAGGAAGGAAAGAAGGAAGAAAGAAAAAAAAAAGAAGGAAAGAAGGAAGGAAGGAGGGAAGGAAAGAAGGAAGGAAGAGAAAGTTACATATTCCTAAGATGCAATGAACAGGGTAAACATTCTCATTCTAAGGGAGGAATAGGAAAAGATTGGACCAAAGCAAGAACAGAACAAAGCAAAGAAAACATTAAATCTGTCAGTCCATGTGTGGCCTCTCACACATCTGACATTAGCCCTAACAGATCTGGAACATCCTGTCCCCATGACTTGACCTTTTACAGCCCACATGGCTTCTGTCTTGTGCTGGCACTACTCCTCGCCTGCACCTCCTCACAGCTGATGTTCCACAACCTGGAGTCTCTGCTGCAGCCTCAGCTGCACTTACACAGCTACACACATCACCTCAGGGGTGTCTCTAGGGGTCCCAGCCCTACCGCAAATGGCCTGGACTCCAAGGTCTTCCTTTGAGATCTGAGTGATTTCCTGATCCTGCATCTCTTGCATCCTGCATGTCTACAAAGCCAGTGTCATACAAAGAACACCAAACTCTGCTGCTGGCTTGAGTGTCAGCCTGGGCTCTGAAAGGCTGAACCAATGAAATTCCTTATCTAGATGGTCCTGTGTATACGGGGTGCCATGGAGGCTTTTTAGCGATTTCTTTTAGATGAATTAAAACCTTTGATCCTATAATGGAAGAGGTTCTGCCAATTCTTCAGAGGCCCTGAAGGCATCTTTTTTGCCATTTCATTTCATTTCACCTACATAGCACCCATGTCCCTTTGCCTGCAACTTTAAACATATCACATTTGTGGTCAAACAGCACATTTTTCAAACCTTTCCACTTGGCTTTTAATGCTTTCAATTCTTAGTATAAACTTCGCTAAAAGCAGCCAAGCAACATTCGTGCCACAGACTAAATGTTGGGCCATTTTGAAATTCCCCCCATCAAATTAATTAGTCCATTACATTCAAATTCAGCCTCATTCAAAATCTTAGGACATGGACAAAACATATATAAGTCATTTGCTAGGGTGTACCCTGAATGGCCTTGTAATGATTAATTTTGATTGTCAACATGATTGGATTACCAGATGCTTAGGGCATTAGTAGGTTACTCTTTTGGATGTATTTCAGAGGNTATTTTCAGAGAGAATTAATTGAGGGAAGACCTACTTCAAATATGTATAGCATCATCCAATGGCCTGGAGTCTCAGAAAGGAAAAAAAAATGAAGGAAGAGGAACAAGTTGGATAGCCACATTCCTTTCTCTGCTTCTTCATCCCCTGGGATGGGGGCCACCAGCTGCTGTACCTAGAACCAAACTGCTCCTGTAGCCATGCCTTCCCTAGCAGGATGGACTGTATCTTTAATCTGTGACTCCAAACAAATCTTTCCCTCCTTCCTCAGCTTTATGCAGGTGTTTTATAGGAGCAGTGAATCTGTAGCCCAATTCCCAGCACAGTCCTCATCGGCATGGGTGTGGAGGGCAGTAGCAACCTGGTCTTCAGTCTGTAGGCCTTCTGGTCTTATTAGCTCCTACCAGAATCACCCATTGATCTCCAATCATTGCATCTCAGAGATTCTCCAGCCCATTTCTCTAAACTTCCAAATTTTCCCCACAAATAGTTCCAAAAGGCATAAGAACCACATTATTAAGCATCCACAGTGAAGACCCCACTTATTAGGCACCAGCTTTCTATACCACTTCGTTTTTCTGTACCGGAGATGGAACCTGAGGTCTTGCCCAGGCAAGGCAAGCTACAGTAGTGCTGTGCCTACAGCCTTGTATTTCCTTTTAACTTCTGAGACAGGGTCTTGATAAGTTGCCTAGGCTGGTCTTGAGCTCACTCTGTAGTTTATGCTCCTCTTCTCCCTGACAGAGCACAGACAGGGAAGAACTTATTTTGCTCCTGTTTTCAAAGGATTAAGTCCATCCAGGCAGGAAAGGCAGAGCACGGCAGGTCAGTTCCTCTCATGGCTTCCAAGAAACAGGAAAGGAATACAAGCCGGGCCTGGACAAGGTATGACTCTCAATCCTCCCACCCCAGTGACCTAGTTTTTCCCGCTAGAACTTTCCTATGTTATAGAACTCCCAATGTTATCCTATTCCACAGGGCATCAGAGCATCAACCAGGGAAGAGTCCCTGCTAGCTGATCTTTTCTGAGGAAGACCTCCCAGGTATCCTGAAGTGTCTCAGCAATCCCCTACATGCTTCTCAGTCTAATTGAGTTGGTAATTAAGACGGACTGCCACAGTGATTGCTGGCATTTGCTGAGGGCTTCCCTGGGCTACTCTTGCTTATTCTGTATCTCTTTGTGACCAACAGTCTTTGCTCCCCTTTGTTAGCTTAGCGGTCAGCTAATGGTGAGTCTGAGATTCCTATACAGCCTTGAACCAATGAGTCTCCTGCCTCTGCACAGCCTGCTGGGCTCACTCTTAACACACCAGCAGGTACTTTATNACTGCCTCAGTCTTCATTCTTCTTTTGCAAAGTACCTGAAGGTCAGGCAGAGGTGAGCAATTAGGGCCTTTTCAGAGTACCCTGGGGACATCATTGCCCTGCACACATCCAGGGCTTTGTAGGTTCCTGGGAATATGCTGGCGCTTTCTCTGTCTCCCTGTAAATGCCTCTTTCCCCAGCTCATTGTAAAAGGCTTGGAAGTCTCTCTTTAGCCCCAGCTGGAGAACTTGCCTCCAACAGCTTCCCTATTTAATCATTGCTGCCAGTGGTTTTCACAGATACCCTGGGTGCTGTATTGTCTGCACAGAGTGAGCCCAGAGTTATGTCACATGAGAAGAAGACTCAGAATGCAGTTTTTCAGTGACTTTCCCGAGGACCAGCAACAACCCTCTAGGACCATGGCTGGTGAACCTTCTGTCTTATTTGCCCTTGATGATTCTAGGGTTCTGGTTTGCACAAATCCCATGGTTTCAAGGATTTTGCTTTTCAGGATATGATACAGAGGTAGATGGAGATCAGGAGGAGGGTGAGAGCGAGTTGAAACCCCCATGAAGTTCATTGTTCTTTTATTTTTATTTTGTGTCTACGAATGTTTGCTTGGATGTGTATCTATGTACCACATGCATGCAGTACTCACAGAGGCCAGAAGAGGGAGTCAGATCCTCTAAGACTGAAGATAGAAGTGGTTGTGAGCCACTGTGTGGGTACTGGGAGTTGAACCTGAGTCTTTTGNAAGAGCAGCAAGTGGGCTGAGCCATCTCTCCAGCCCAAGTTCACTATTCTTACCAAGTCCTATTATGTATGAGTGTGTTCATATGTGTGCAGGTACACATGGATGTGTGAGCATACACATGTGGAAACCAAAGCTCAGCCTTTGGTGGTACATCTCAGTTTTTTTGAGACAGAGTTTCTCACCAACCTAGAATTTATCAGTTAGGCTAGGGTGGCTGACCAGCATACCTTAGAGTTCTGCCTGTCTTGAACTCCCAACTCTGGGATTACAAGCATGCACCACTACACTTTGCTTTCTTTGTGTGGGCTCTAGGGATTGAACTCAGATCCTTGTGAAGTAATGGAAGACACAGGAAGGTAGGGTGGTAATATCCAGTATTCTGGGAAGGAAAGAAAAATTCCTCCAGTTATCTGATGGCTACAAANTGACTTTTAAAAAAGTGAAGGTGAAGCAAAGTCATTCCCGGGTGCTCATTGCTGAGACAAAATACCAGAGGGGAAAAATGACCTAAGAAAGGATAGGTTTCAGCTTATCGTTGAGGGATGCAGCCAGTCATGGTGGGGAAAGGTTAGCAGCAGAGCTTGAGGTCGCATAACAACCCTAATTAGGGAGCAGAGAGAGGGAGATGAATGCTGATACTTGGCTCACTTTCTCATCTCTATCTACTCCAGGGCCCTAGGACCATCTATACTTAAAGTGGCTCCCAGGTCAGTTAACTCAGTCTAGATAGCTAATTACTCACAGTCTTTCTCAGAAGTTTGCTTCCCTGGTAACTTGAGATTCTATGATTCTGACAGTCAGTATTAATCATGGACTAGTTAACTTTTTTTTTTTTTTGTCAAATTGATAGAATCATCTGGGAAAGAGGAACCTCAAATGAGAAAATGCCTTCATTAGATTGGCCTCCAGGCACATCTGTGGGGGAATTTTATAACTGATGATTGCTGGGGAAGGGGCCAACCCCCTGTGGACAGTGCCACCCCTAAGCATGTTGTTCAGGGTTATATTAAAAAGCAAGCTGAGTAGGCCATGGACAGTAAGCCAGTAAGAAGCATTCCTCTATGGTCTCTGTTTCTGTTTCAGTTCCTGCTTCTAGGTTCCTGCCTTAACTTCTCTCAACAATGGGCTATAACCTGCGAGCTGGAATAGACCCTTTCCTCCCCACATTGTCCTTGGTCTTGGTGTTGATCAAANTAGGACAGACCATTACACTAGGTGACTATGAGCTGGGGAGATGTGTTACACCCTGATCCTCCAAACAAGAAATACCACAGGAAGCTCCTGATACAGAAAGCTGGTGATTCCATAGTCATTCAACGCCAATGGAAACCAGGGATATCAGGCATCCTTACTTTCTTAGCTGATTTAAAACCAAAGGACGGGTGACCAGCATGCACTGTATGGCTGGGCTCAGCTTACAGAAGCAAAGTGTATGTGATACTGACAATGTGGAAGCTAAGCTGTGCTGGACTGTGGAGTGATGTCAGATAGTAGCTCAGATCAGAAAGTGAAATATTAAATCAGAAGGTTGAGCCTTCTCCTCTCAGCTTCTTTAAAAAGACATAAAGCCATTTTGGAAAGAAAATATCTCCCATTGAATTGTTGGGTAGATAACATGCAGATAGAATAGCAAGAACACAGGAAGCAGAGCGGAGAATAGAGCCATGGAAGATGAACGTATCTATGCCAATGGAATTTAGTTAATACAAATCTAGACTAAACTCTGTCGATTGAAGTTAATTAAAAGACNAAAGTAACCATTAGAAAAATAATGCTTAGAAAACCAAGACTTCACAGATCTATCTCTGCTGTCATTCTTCCTGGCCACCTTACTAAAAGAACTAACATATTACAAAGAAACTATTCACTCAGTGTAAAAACACAGAAGAGAAGGAAGAGAGGAAGAACGAAGAAACCAAGTACTCAGAAAACAAAGGTAAAATGGGAGAAATTAATCCCTAGGTNTCAATAATTTCTTCAAATGTCAGAGGATTAAACAATATAATAAAAATGTGGATGGAGCCAGTCTGAGTTGATAAACAGGATTTAATTTTGTGCTGTATTCGGAGGTGTGTTTGGATGGTGGAAGAGACGTGTCACTCAGAGTGACCAGAGAAGTGGGAGGGGCTGCATTCATACCGGGCAGAGTGGACCTTAGGCAAAAAACAATCATCAGAGAAAGAGATGTGTTGTAATGATAATCAGCCAACTCCATTAAGAAGAAACAATTAGAGACATGCAAATAACTTGTAATGTATTCCTAAAACATGTGGAGCAATGCCAGACTGGGCTGAACGGGAGGATAATTGACCAATAACCATTGGACCCTTTAGTAGCTGCCATGGTTAATTTTCATTAACCATTTCATTCTAGATTGAGAGTCACCATGGAAGCATACCTCTGTGTGTGTCTCTGAGGGCATTTCCAGAAAAGTTTAAGTGGGAAGACTCACCTTGAATGTAGGGAGCACAATATCATGGGATGGAGTCCTGGATGAAAGTTAAAGGAGAAAATGAGCTGGCAATCGGTAGTTGTGTCTCTCTGCTTCCAGACTGTGAGAGGCGTTTGACTAGCTGCCTCAGGCCCTTGCTGACACAGATAAAACTGATCCCACTACCATTCATTCTCCATCATGATGGGCTAGACCTTTAAGTTCAGGGTCACAAAAAGTTCTTCCCTCTTTAAATGTCTTTGCTCAGGTATGTTATCACAGTAGCAAGAAAAGTAATGGTTATTGTTTCATTTATGCCTCTATGATAAAGTACACTGGCACAAAGTAGCTTAGGGGAAAATTTTTTCCCTTTTTTTTAAGCTAGCAAGTCCAGGCTGTAGTCCCTCACTCTGGGTAGGAAAAGGAAGGAATATAAAGTCACATCCAGTGGCAGGATCAGAGAGAAATGAATGTATGTATGCTCAGTGTCTTGCTTGCTTGTGTTCAGCTAAACTTCTCCATTCTTACACAGTTCAGAATCCCATGCTTAGGGAATGGTGCTACCCACAGTGGACTGAATCCTCCCATATCAATGAACTTAATTGAGGCAATGCCCCTCAGACACACTTACAGGCCAATCTGACCTAAACAATCGCTCATTGAGATTCTTCCCAGGNGATCCTAGGTTGTGTCGAGCTGACAAAGCTAACCCCCACAGCCACGAATGCAGAACCCTGGTATTGAGAACTGTAATGACTGTTGTAATGAACATGATAGCTCATGTGACAGAACCAGGTGATTCTTAGGCCTCTGGAACTGGTTTGCAGGAGATGTAGACTAGAAAAGCCCTAGGATGCTTCAAGCAGAGCTTAATGGACCATTCTGGTGGGAGCTTGGAGGACTAGAATGCTGAGAGAAATGAAGACCATAGAGGGCCTAGTTCATGAAGCTTCAAAGGGGAGAAAGAGGCAAGTGAAATGGCTCAGCAGGTAAATACTTGCCACCTAGCTTGATGGCCTGAGTTTGATCTGGGGAACCCATGTGACAGAAGGATAGAAATGACCCCTGAAAGTTGTTATCTGACTTCCACACATTCCACACAGGTGCTGTGGTTTACACACACACACACACACACACACACACACACACACACACACGAGAGAGAGAGAGAGAGAGAGAGAGAGAGAGAGAGAGAGAGAGAGAGAGAATGTAATTCAGGAAATTAGAAATAAAACAAAGAAGAATGAAACTCTGTTAGGACCTGGGTGAAGTCTATTTGTGTCATATTCTGGGGAGGAATTGGGCTGCATTCTTTTCCTATCCTGAGGACTTGACTGATTCTGAAAAGACCAATTTGTTTGCTAGAAGGAATTTCAATTAGGGGTAGCATTCAGACTTAGGCATGGCTACTGACCACTGCTCTTGTTTGGATCCACAGTGAGAGAGAACAGAAAGATATGAGGAAAGGTAAAGCTTGCTAGGGAAGTGGGTGTAAGTAACTTTAAAGTAGTNGACAAAGAGGGTGCAGAGAAAGCACCTGTAGTTTTAACAAGAGATTAGTGCCAATAAGAGAAACTTCCTGTCTNCACTAGGGCAGTGGGAAAGCGGCCTGGAGGGCAAGATCTCACCCACAGAAGGCTGCACCTTGTGAAAATAAAAATTCATCTGACAGCCTGAACTAGAACATCTTTGCAGAGATCTGTGCTCAAAAGCTTAGGGGACTGTTTCCCTAGTGATAGCACACAGAGGGCATTGCAACTGTGGTCCAAAGGGGCCAGGCTACATCATCTACATGGTATGGGTTTTAGAAGTCTGAAAGATGCATCATTGAGATTGCATCAAGCTTGTGTGACAGGGCCAGATTCTCTGAAAGGAAGCTCTGGGAGCCCATCTCATGAAGCTGTAAAGGTGAAGCCCAAGTTACAATGGAGACTCCAAGACACTGAAGATACCAGGGACATGGTTGTCTGCCAAAGAAAGTGCAGGCCCAGTGGGCAGCCAGTCTAAGACTATCCCATCCCAACCCCTGGATGTTGAGTGTGAAGTTGTAGGGTTTGGTTTTGTCTGGCTGTTGTGGGTCTTGCTTTGATCCAATCTGTTTTCACTATGCCCTCATCATTCTCTTTAGGAACAGGAATGTTTATTCTGTGCCATTCTATATTGGAAGTACAT
>LZPO01087402.1:0-39188 GCA_001675575.1 Neotoma lepida | reverse complement strand
TGCAAATACATGTGTGTGTATATGTATATATATGCACACACACATATATGCATACATATGTATGTGCATATAACAATAATTAAAGAAGAGGGAAGGACATGGGAGGAATTGGTTGGATGAATGGGGTGAGTGAGATACAAGCAGAGCTCATGTATTAAGTTCTTAATAAAAGTTTAAAAAGAAGAAAATGACTTCATGTATAACAGCTCCAAAACCAAAACCAAAATGTTAGGAGGCTGGAGAGATGGCTTAAGAGCACTGGCTGCTCTTCCAGTGGGTCAGAATTCCATTTCCTGTGCCCATATGACCCTCATAACTATCCATAACTTCAGTTCAAGGGGATCCAATGCCCTCTTCTGGCCTCTGTGGGCACTGCATGCATGTGGTGCACATACACTCAGGCACAACACCCTTTCATGTACAAAGAAATGCTTAAAATGAATTGAANAGAATACATTTACAGTTTATGTTTGAACAAAACTATAAAATGTCCTTTAAAAAAGTTATAAAACCTAAAGACACAGGACAATTCCTTGTTCATGAATCAGATCCAGGCTTTTTATGATTGTGTCTTAGTGATATTTCCTGCTGCTGTGATAAAATACAACAACAGAAGCAACAAGTGACACAGTAGAAAGAGATATTTATCATGGCTCACAGTTCAAGGAAAGTCCATCAAGGCAGGGAAGTCAGGATGAAGAGGGCTTGAAGTAGCTGGTCACATGGCATCCTCTCTGCTTGTACAGTCTGGGATTCCAGCCAGGGAATGGTGCTGCCCACAGTGGGTGGGTCTTCTCACCTCAGTTCAATCAGCACGTGCATCCCTGCATTCCAAGAGCCTTCCTCCTAAGTGGTTTCAGATTTTGTCAGACTAGGAACTAATCCCAACCATTCTAGATGGTGACATTTCTGTATTTGATCTTAATAGTCAATATAGATGCCATCAAAACCCAACCTGGCTTCTCTGCAAAAGTTCATGACAATCTCGTCCTGACACTCATGAAGCTGCTGGAAGTTTTCAGAGCAACCAGACCTTGGAGAAGGAGAAGAACTGGAGGATGCACTCCTCAACTACAGAACTGACTACAAAGCTTTGGAGCACANCTTGTATATTTCCATGATGACTCCATGGAACCATTCTGAGATTCAGGGTGGGGCTGAGAGTCTGAAGGTCACAGCCCCATTTGTGGTCAGTTGAGTTCCACATGGCACCAATAATTTTTAATGAGAATAAGTGTTCTTTTTCCAACAGATGGTGCTGAGGCAAATAGATACCTACATACAAAAGAATAAATATGGGATGTATGCTTCACACTACATTAAAAATTAAATAAAAATGAAACATAACTCCACACATGGGGGATACAATTCTTTCTAAAACTCTTAGGAGAGAAGATAGGACTGAACTTACATAACCATTTTTTTATAGATATGGCATCTGNAGTTAAAATAACAAAACAAAACAAGTATTACTGAACATTATAACAATTCAGTTTTGGGGTGTGTATGCTTGGGATAAAGCCTGAAGCCTTGTGTANACTTCCACGGTATTATACCACTGGACCTCAGCCCCAACCCAGCAAAGTTTATTCAAAGGGCACCAGGTGGTTGAAAACACAACCAGCACCACGAGAGAATATATTTACCAATTGTATGTCTGACAAAAGACTGTAAGTAGCATATACAAAGAACACAGAACTCATTAACGAAAGGCATATGATATAATTAAATGGGCAAAGGATCCCAGCAGACATTAACTCAAAGATTTGACTAGTAGTAAAGCACATGAAAGTAAATGGCCATTCATCAGCTTTCAGGAGTGCCAATGAGACCAATGAGCTGCCACCCTGCAGGAGCTGCTGTTGCTATAGCCAACATGACAGTGACATGGAGGATGGGGAGAGATTTACACATGCTGTGAGCAGGAATGCAAAATTGTGCAGCTGCTTTGGAATACAGCATAGCAGCTCTTCCAAGGAGTGTGGTATTATGCAGCCATACGCTCCCAGATAAGCCATTAAGAGCCAAAAGAACTAAGCATACATGAAAGTTTGTATGCAAGTGTCCATAGTATCATCCACAAGTGACCGTACACCCCTGTAAACATGAACACTGAGCACCTATTTTTTTCTCCTCTCTGTCACTGTTTGACTTTTGAACTATGTATGTATGTGGCGAAACAGGAAAGAGCAGGCCAAGAACACTGCTGATGGACTAANGTCTGTGTAGTCACTAGCTTCATACCCCACCAAGCAGGAAATGAGGTACAGATTGTGTTGGTTTTCACTCCATCCCCTGCAGAGGCTGCTCATGTGGAGTAAGCACAGTAGAAACGGACCCCCCAGACTCGGCAACTGAGGCAAAGGCTTTCAGCCTGAGTCCTTGANCCTNGAACAAAAGCCTTCATCTGTCTGTCTGCTGGCTTAACAAAGAGCAGATAAACTCAAAGACAGCATCAAAAGCCTTGCTAGGTTTTATACAGAGTGGGTAGAATTCAGTTGAGAAGGTGGAAGTCCCCAAATGGGCAAAATTTCAGAGCGAAAAGATACATAGGGATTTCTCCATGGAGTAGGTAATGCCTTCAGACCCAAAGTTACTGTGATTAAGATAATGGAGAAAATTGAAGAAAATAACTGATCTAGGAAGAAATGACAGTCTGTGGAGATGTGGAGAGTTCCCATGCCTTTTCTGGATGGTCCTTGGGAGGACAATTTTCCCTGAGTCTGCTACTGGAAAATTTAAAAATGGAAAGTAGGAATTCAGTGGATCATGTAGTAGCATGTCAATACAGAAAAGAATTTTAATTAAATAAAAATAAGTCATTGAAAAATAAAATATTGAATAATGAAAACACACAGTGAAATAATGATACATTTTTTTGAAAGGACAAAAGACAATCAGGCTACAACTGGAAGTTTTATTTATGTGTGACTAGACAGAAGACGGACTATTGAGCATACATAATCATTAACAACACATGGGTGAAAGATTTCCTGAAACTACAAAAAAGAAATCAAGCCAAACGTTCAAGAAATCTGAACCCAGGAAAATGTAAAATGATTGACAAGACCACTTATGGCTCTGTAGGAAGACTCAGCAAATTGTCAGACACAACCTATAAGTAGGAGACCCTTAACTGCCCAGAAGAGACACACTGATTTACAAAGAGAAAATTAAAGAGTGCTGATTTTTAGTAGGAGACAATGAAAGCCAGAGAGAATGGAACAGACATGATCTGTGAGGCTGAGCCAGCAGCTCACTGAAGAAGGTTCATGGGGAACGGTCTTTCCATTGTAAAAATTAAAAATAAAATGACCCCATTTTCAAAAGTTTCTTGAGCCACCTTGGGTCCAGATACTAATAAACAGAAAACACTGGACCCCTGCTAATATCTGCACCTCTTTATAGCTATACTGCAAACTAAAAGTTTTGAGTAGAAAATTATGATTACTAGCCAGACTTGCCCATAGACATGATGAGGTCACACATCTGATAAGATTTAAGATAACCAGGTTGTTAAACATAGAGATGAGCCCACACATGGTCTTCAATGAAAAAAACAAAAACAGACATGTTGAGTGGTAAGAAGAGACAAGACTCCATTGACATATAAGATCTAACCATTCTGATTATTTAGCTAGTGGGGAAAGGGAGAAAGAGGTCTGTATTAGGATTATATAAACTGTATAAACTCTGTGCTCAACCAGTGCGCCTGCCATTCTAAGCTGATACCTGACTTTGTAAAATCATAAAACAATCTGACTTGTTTTTGCTACTCTGGGTTTCCAGTGCTCTTATGATGGAGCAGAGGTCTTTGTTTCTCATATCATGGAGACCTCTCCACATCTCCAAGCTCATGTGGCTTCTCTTAAGACAATATTATGCTACAGTTGATAGACCAGATAGTCTCTGTCTCACCTTGTCTGATTTTACACCATGAGTCTGATGTTCCAGTCACCATCATTGGGTCAAACCTATGTGCCAGTTGCTTCCTTCTTGTCTCAATTTTGGTTATTTTTCTAATATTTTTGCCTGCTAGGATGCTCATAGCTCCTCTCCCAGAGGCAGAATAGGTTCTAAGATTTCCCCAGGGTGCAGCAGCTGATTCTTGGTGGGTGATGAGTCTATGGCTGCTGGCCTGTTTCTCAGCCCAGGCTGGAGCGGGGAGCAGGTGTTCTGTCTCTCTCTTGGCTTCTACAAGCTTACAGCATGGTCTGCAGTTCCTGGGGGCTGTAAAAGCTCCTTATGTGTTTCAGCCAAATTTCCATCACTACGACAAAATACTTGAGAAAATCAACTTACTAGGAAGAGACCCTTCTTTTGTTTCACAATTTCTGATCNATGATGACCCAGCTCTGATGCTTTGGGACTTGTGGGACTGTAGAGCAGCTTACAGGAGGCTTGGGGTACAGTAGTTACTCACCTCAAGGATTTAGGCCAGGAGGGAGAGGGTGGGGGAGGGTGAGAGGAAGGGAAATGGGAGAGAGGGAGAGGAAGGAAGTGAAGGAGGGAGGGGGATGGAGGAAGGGAGGGAGATGAAGGGAGGGAGGGAGAGAGAGAGAGAGAGAGAGAGAGCGAGCGCTCATGTACAGGCACCCTGGTATCCTAATTTCGAATACTCAGATATAATTTTCTCCCACTAGGCTTCATCCCTTAAAGGTTCAACTCTCTCCCAGCAGGGCTGAGCCCTTTGGGGACATTCAAGATCTACACTGAANCAGCCTGTCTGCGTCTGGAGTTCACACACTCTCACAACAGACCATTCTCTGCTTTCAGGAAGTTGTTGAAAATGCCAGCTNGATCNTTCTCCTGAGTTATGTTTTTTCATGTGTATGTGTGTGTGGTGTGTGTATCTGTGTATGCAAGTGTCATGTACGTTAAATTGATAAAATATCATCTGCTGTTTGAGCTTGTTAAAAGTGAACTCTGGGAGTGAGGAGGCTCNTCTTTATCTCCCTGCCCAGGGGAAGGGTGGCCTCAGACCTNTATAGAACAGAGAATGGGAAACAGCAAGCAGATGAGGGCATCAGAAGCACTGTGTCCTTGAGAAGGACTAGAAGGTAAACTATTTACAACTGAGGTTACTATTGTTTGTCCCACAGAATAAAAATGCTTGCAGTTTAGTGAGGGCAAAAAGGACACCTGGGACCTGAAAGAGGAAAAGAGACTTTGGGGAATCAGTGGTGATCAGAGGAGGGGAAGATGAGGGTGATGGAGAGCCACAGAAACACGCTTTGTTTGAAAATGCCANAATGAGATCCAACACCCTGAATACTAATTTAAAGCATAAAAATAATTTTAGAAGATGACNGTGGTGGGGATAACTGGAAATTGGAAGCTTATCCATGGAGAAGAAAGAAGGGACCCTCCACCAGGTCTCTCTCAATCTGGAATTCAGCTGGCTGTCTCAGTGTCCCCAGTTGGTTTCTGTTGGATGTTTATAAGTCCCTAATTTGATGCTGTTAACTTTCTGTTGTTATATAACTCAGGAGCCTCACTTGAGGGGACTCTCTTCTCTGCCCGTGGCTCTCTATGGGGAACTCCAGTGGCTGCCTCAATGGGACAGCAGCTGATTTCTGCTGGATGTTGGGCCTTACCTGGTTGACTTCTGCTGTGTGTTGTAAGTACCTGTGGTGACACTTTGCTAAAAGTCTGCTGCTTCTTTCTATCTGCTACTTGTTATTTAGTTTATCATCTTTGCTTGCTAAGCATTTAATAAATCACCCATTCAAAACCAGAAACATGACTACTGTAGATCTTTCTTTAACCATGCAAATCGGCATGCTTCTCTCTCTCTCTCTCTCTCTCTCTCTCTCTCTCTCTCTCTCTCTCTCTCTCTGTGTGTGTGTGTGTGTGTGTATGTGTGGCACATGTGTGTGTGTGCCTGTGAAAGCCAGAAGGTAACATTGAGTGCCTTCCTTAATGGTCACTTATACACCAAGGCAGGGTTTCTCACTTGAGCTGAGAGTGGCCAATTCAACTTGTCTGTCTAGCAAGCTTGATTGAGGGACCCCAATCTCTTGAGTCCTGAGCACTGGGATTTCAGGTGGGCCCATCTGGTGTTTGCATGGATGCTGAGGATCAGAACACCTGCCCTCACACTTGAACAGCAAGCACTTCACCCACTGAGCCATCTCCTTAGCCTATTGAACTTTNTGATGCTGAAATTATCTTGGGGTTTGCAAGAACTCCCACCCTGCCCCTCCAGGACACCTTTCTTTCTTTAGACTTCAAGCTTTTCTTAGACCTCAGTCAACTGTCCAGTCTAAAACCGATGAACTGGGAACTTGGTCTTCTCTTCTCTCTGTGATGATGGGATCAATACTTCATCATTCTCCACTTGACTTGGCAGCGGCAAACCTGGGGTTACTTCCGGAATCTTCAGTGATGGCTGAGAATTAGGGCAGGAATGCCATCCTCAACAGGGCTCTGAGGAGGCTACTGGAGAACCAGGACTCCTCTGTGTGAGAATGAGGTTAATCCATAGGACCAGTAGACTGATCAAGTAACCAGTGCAACAGATGGCTTGGGGCATTCTTTCCTNTTGTGCAACAGGAGAGAAGACTATTGCAACCTGAGTCCTCTGGCTGAGGGAACAGATGGGGCCCCTTGGCTAGGCTTTGTAACATTGTCACCATGGAGCTGTAGAACAACGCTACAGAGCTGACAACCCCTACAGTGAATAGTGTGTGACATTGCCCAAACACAGGCAGAATCAGACTGTGAATGGGAGTCACTAAGGAGTCATGGTCCTCTTATGGGGAGAATGACAGCAAGCTTGCTGCACTATGACCCATTTTATATGACAAGTCAAACCTGAGCTCATAAGAAAGGTGAAAATCTTGNCCTCCACCATGGAAAATACAAGTCTTTAGGCAAAATGTNTATCAGGCACAGNAATAATGAATCCAAAGTAGGATTCTGAATGTTCATTGCCAATGTGCGTGGTGAGTTCCCTTCTAGGACTTCACCAGAGGTNCAGGTGGATCTTGCCAGGGTTGGTCCACAGTGAGAGATCTCACTGTCACCAAAGATGGTTACTCAAAGAGTCTGAGATTAAATGAGTGTGAGCAGATTTGAGATGCCAGCTGCACAGTGAGGACATGAATAGAATTGGTGCCTTGAGTCCATGNGCCAAACTTTCTGATTTGTTCCCAAAGAAGGATCAGTAGAAATGCAGCTCCACTGGTTCTGTGACTGAAGAAAAAGTCCATTCATCAGAAGAGTCGTCTCTCTAACTCAGGGAGAAACTGCAGAACGCAAGCCATCATTGATATGTTGAAGGACAGAGAGAGCCTTCCCCACCACACCCCATTCAGACCTCTCTTGTCCTCTGCAAAGCCTATGGCTCACAGCTGACCTGTACATGAGTCTGAGCTGAGCTCTCCAGCTGTGCATGGTGCAGCAGGTGCACACTCTCCTCGCACAGGCACTCAGCATTCTCTAGGGCCCTCAGTGCATGCCAACACTGATCATGCACTCACNATGACACCATGGAGTCTCCAAATGCCTTTCCCTGCCTTCACCAATGCGGAAGCCCAACAGTTGTCTTTTCAGGGGAGACCTTTATTCTGTGTGCTTTGATTCTGACTTAGAGTTCTTGCTTTCTGTTATGGTAGATTCAAAAAGTTCTTTGGCATCAGATTTTGTGGANGACGCTGTCTGATGCAGCCATCAGTTAAGTCTATGCTAATGAGACCTGGAGGGTCGGAAGTGACCCACTCTCACGAGCCATGTTTGGTCATAATATTATTATGGCTATTAGGGCTACTTTTGATAAATGACTGACACTAATTTCAAATAGAATTTTGTATTTTATTCATGAATGATTCGGGCAGGTGTAATAACTTTAGTGTATCTTTTTTTTCAGTTTTGTTTTCAAGCTATAGTCAGAAAAATTCAAAGGAGGGTATTGTTAAGTGCTTTCTAAGTCCTGGACTTAGAAATGACATAGATTAATCCTTTAAAGATTCCATGACATTCTCTCTGAATTCATCTAATCTTGGCCATCTTTTCCAATGGCTGATCAGATTTTTAATATTTTTATGGTAATTAGGTGAGCCAGTTTTCCATTTCTGGGACACATTATTTCAAGANACCATTAATTAATTAATAATGNGTATGGGGGGTTGCATGCCATAGCTTGTGTGTGAAGGTCAGAGGTCAGTTCTGTGTAGTCAGTTCTCTCCTTCCACCTTCCTGTGGGTCCTAAGGATCAAACTTGTGTGGACAGGCTCATATGACAAACACCTTTGTCTGCTGAGCCATCTCACTGACCCCTGGGACATATTCTGTTAATTTGTTTTATTTCTAAGAAATTATCTGTTTTTCTGATTTATAAGTANGTTGCTATAGAGTTTGATACACAATTTCCATACAGTTGCCACAATCTTTTCTTTTCATGTGATCACTCTGCATTCTGACTCTTTATTCCCCCAGTGTCCCTCTCCGTGCCTTCTGTTTCTCTTTCTTCTCCATCCTGTAATTAACTCACAAAGATTTAACTTCAAAGAACTGAATCTGGATTAAGCCACGCTTTCTTGTTTTTCTTTTTGTTTGTTTACATTTTATCTTTCTGGCTTTCATGTTTATTAAATGCACTGCTCTTATTCTTTGAGTACATGTTGCCATTTTCACAACACATTTAGTTCAACACCCAAACCTTTCATTTTTGCTTCCTTCTAAAGCAGGGAATATTGCAAGGCTCCCTGTGCCCAGCTCATTTGGGTGTGAAGTGCCCTCCTTTCCAGAGCTCTCTAGTACATTATCATTTCTTTCTCAATTAACTCTTTGATCCAANGCATATCTAGGAATGGTTGTCTTACTTTTTAAGTACTCAATCTACTTGATGCTTCTTTTTGTATTAATTCTGACTTTAATTGTTTTGTTATCAGGTCATGTTGGCTAGCAGAGTTTCAACTCTGCATTATTAAAATTTATTTTAATTTATTTTATGCATATGGGTATTTTGCCTGCATGTATGGCTGTCTGTACACCACACATGTGCTTGGTGCTCTCCGAGGCCAAAAGAGGCCAGCAGATTCCCTGGAACTGGAGTCTCAGATAGTTGTGAGCTACCACGTAGGTTTTGGGAATCGAACCTAGGTCCTACGAAAGAGCATCCAATATTCTTAACATCTGAACCATCTCTCCAGCCCTCAACATTGACTTTTAGTTCTTAGAAGAAGGTTTTATTCCCAGATGAGCATACAATCAGCATTTGCATGCAAATGTGAAATTGCCAGTTGCTTCTTTCTGAAGACTTTCACGAGTCGAGTTCTCAAGCTTCTGGTGGGAAGAATGGTTGNGTGCTGTGAGTTGACTTGGTCACATTTGATGAACCTCCTTGTGTCCCTGCCCACTGTGCTCTTCATCACTCAGATCAGCCTGGTAGTGGAGCATCTGGAGAGGTCTCACCACAAGCCTGGGCTTCTGGGAGTTCCCTTGTTTCTCGCAGCTTTGGCTGTGAGAATCACACATTTGTCACATGCAAAGAGCATGATGGGAGCATGCCATTCTCACAGGAGCCCGGGTGGAAGATCCACGGCTAGTGGGTGATAACGAGATTTTGTACAAGTGGCTGTCATTGACTCTGAACTTGAAAGAGTGAGTTAGAGCCCCCACTGGACCACCACTATCCTGGCCCCTTCAGTATATAGTTTANAACACAATTTCTCAGCATCTGCTTCACTTTATACAAGTCTGGTCCTCTGCATGCCTGTCAGTATTGCAACCATAACTTTCTCATTACTTTTGTTAATTTGCTGTGTGTGTGTGGGGGTCAGAAGTTGCCTTCAAGTGTCCTTTCTCATGAGTCATTACCTCCTTTTTAGGAACAAGTTCTTTTACCTAGTGCTCACCGAATAGGCTACAGTCTGTCAGAGAGTTCTAGGATCCTCCCATCTCCATTTTCCGGGTTCAGAGACCACAAGCACACACCANCACACTTCACTATTTTTGTGGGTGCTGGGGCTTGAACCAAGTTCCTAAATTTGCATGGCAAGCACTTGACTGACAGAGTCATCTCCCCAGCTCTGCTAATTTGCTTTCAAGCAAGAAGTGCTTTTTCTTTGCCTCTGACGTACTCATGTTTCTATCAGCCAGCCCTCATTGTGCTCTGTGGTTCTCACACTCCCTGATTCATGTGCTGAACCTCTGTCACTCCTCTACACTCTTGGAAGCTTGGTTTGCCCTTGTTTTTCTGGCTCCATGCAGGCTGGAAATGCTTTTTATACTTTTTATGGGGGGCTGGATTCTACAGGGTCATGTGTGCGTGAGCGGATGGTTCTGTTGTCTTCACTGTTTTTTATACCTGCCACTCTGTGTATTTTCTTACCACATTTCCAACACTTAGATGATTTGTTATAACACTGGGATTTCTCCTTTAGAAATGTCTTCTTTAGGTGATATTTAATTTGTGTGTGTGTGTGTGTGTGTGTGTGTGTGTGTGTGTGTACCACATAAATGCAGGTGCATAAAGAAACCAGAAAAGGATGCCAGATCCCCTGGAACTGGTGGTTCTGAACTATGCCACATGGGTCCTGGGAACTGAGCTTGGGTCCTTTGCAAGAGCAGCAAGTGCTCTTAACTACTGAGCCATATCTCCAGCCCTGAATATTATCGAATTTTTACTGTTACTTGGACAATGTGATGCTAACATCCCCCTCCATGGCATTCACTTTTCATTCCAGTGTGTGGGACCCTTGAGGGCTTGCATCCCCCCTTACATGTCTTTCCTTCCAGGAACGACACTTTACTGACACTTCCTCCTTCTTCCTACACCCCCCCAACCTTCTAAATCTGCTGAAATGTTTTAAAACACCCCCTCTGACCATTATTAGAATTTCCGTTTTGGCTCTGTGATTGCATTTGTATTATAGAGGCTACAGTTAGACTCACATATAAGACATGCTCCAGGAGCTGGGTTGTTCTTCTCAGCATGGTTGGTAAACGTTAATTGCCAGAAATGACCCAAATGTCCACCAATAGCAGCTGATTATATAAATTACAGAGCATTCATGCGACTGAACCCCACAGCTGGTGAACATTGCTTGAAGCTTTTTATATATGACATAGAACTATCTCAATGCTGAACTTTAAGCAAAAACAGCAAAGCATGGAATATATATGATGTTACCATTTACAAAAAGAAAGAGTAGAAAATTTGAACTCTGCATGTGGTTATGAATTTGTTTTGTGTGTGCATGGAGGGTTGTGAGAAGTGGACTCTGTTAGTGCCTCTGTGGAGCGAGGGTGTCTAGCCTTCCCTGAAGTCTCAGGTAGTGTACCTTTATTGTAGGCAGAGTTTTTCTGTGTCCCGGCTGTTGCTCCCAAATAACCACAAAGAGCCTTAATATTAATTATAAATGCTCAGCTGACAGCTTAGGCTTGGTTTTAGCTAGCTCTTGTAACTTAAATTAACCCATTTCTATTAATCTCTGTGTTGCCACATGGCTCATGGCTTGATACCTCATTTTGTACATGTCCTGCTCTTCTGCATCTGACTGGTGACTCCTCTGACTCCACCCTCCTTCCCAGAATTCTTTCTGTCCCCCAAATCCTGCCTAGCCATCAGCCAATCAGCTTTTTATTAAGAATGAGAGCAGTATATATTTACAGTGTACATTTTGATCTTTACTAATGCTCTTTGCTGAGTGTTTCCTTCTGTTAAGCTGAGCTGAGTGGGTGGAAGCTGTTCGGGGTTGCCAGTGAGCACCCAAGGCTCTCTTCCTCAAAGGGATGAGGTGAGGNATGGGTTCCAATAAGAGGAGCTGGACCCTGGAGGCACAGCCTCTGGGAGGCTTAGCCTCTTTCTCACAGGAGTCCTGGCTCTTAGGATCTGGATTAGCTAATATAGAAGAGGCCGATGTTGGACTTCTTAGCTTCATGAGCCCACGTGACCCTTCCTTCTTTGTAATTACCCAGCCTGAGGGTTGTGTTATAGACACAGAAGACAGACTAAGACATCTGCTCTTTCTGTGTTTGTGTGGATGTTTGGTTTTTTTTGTGGGGGGGGGCTGGGTTTGGGATTCCTGAATGTGGTCCTTCCTTCTTACATCATGGGAGTCCTCCTCTGGCCCCTGCTATCTGGCATCTCTGAGACATGTGCCAGGCCGTCTTTCTTTCCTCCCTTATCAGTGTTTGGTTTCTGGTTTGGTAAATCTGCACTTCTGATTTACCTTCACTTAGAAGTTCCACCGGAAGCCACAGGCTCCTGACCTGCCCCTCCTGCCCCGACCTGCAGATTCTCCGCTCAAAGAAGCATCTTCCATTACTCATTCAGCTATCCCATTCTCTCTTGTTCTCACCTTTGGGTTGCTTGTCATGTTGTTCTTTCGAGACATGTGTCACTCTGTAGCTTACATGACTCTGGAACTCAGTATGTAGTCCAGGCTGCCCTCGAACTTGCCTCAGCTTCCCAAGTGTTAGGGTTGCCAATGTGAGACACTGTGCCTGGCTTGCTTTCTCCAGTGAAATTTGGCTGAATGTGTCTGACCTTCTGATACCCCCTCTATTCTCATCCTCTGTTCACACAACTCCCAGGCCACTAATCTTTGCCAATATCACCTTTAAATATGAATTTCATTCGATTTTGTGTTGTTTTTGTTTTGAAAGCAGCTTTCTTGGGACCTCACCTCCAGCTCTTTCTTCACTCTCCTGGGTTGGAGCACTGGTGTGTTTGAACTGGTTATAGGATGCAATCGTGTCCTGGGAAGGCTCTACCTCCATCCCTGCTCAGGCACAGCCTCGGATGCTGTCGACTGCATCTTTGATGCTTCCATACTCCCACCTTGGCCCCTACGCTGGGATCTCTGGACTGGCATCTCCGGGCCTGAGCAAACAAGATTAGCAGGTGGACAGGAGAGGCAGGCATGTCCACTGAGCCCAGGGACTAGGATGCAGGGCTGGACACCTCACTGCATCCTGTCATGTGTACAGCATATCTGTAACCATCCTGTAGGAAATACACTTCTGTGACTGCTCTTCAATAGACGAGAATGTGGGGTATGGGCTATCCCAGATGAGTCCTCGGGTCCTGGTGGGAGAGACTTTCCAGGGAAGGACACGACACTGGCCAATCAGTGTCTCTGTCGTTTCCCTGAAGAGGGCTCCGAACAACACCCAGTGGCCCCAGCCTCTCCTCTACATCTGCCAAATTGCATTTTACTACTGACCCAGAGCACAGCCCCAAGTCCCTGAACAAAAATCTTCAGTCTTGCCAAGTTGATCTTTTATTGTTGCTATTAAACATTTATTAAATACTTTGTGCAGAGCCAAAGCCGGGTGAGCTGTGCTGTGGGGAGCGAGGGCCAGGCTGGTGGTGACCACACCACGAGTCCCTTGTGCACAGGCTGACAGGCCATGGTGGAGTCACACATCCAGAGGTGATAAGGAGGGGATTTCAGCAGTGCCCCTGGGGCTGCTGGAGCTGTGGCAAGCAGTAGGTGTCTCCTGGAGGGACACAGGAGTGCCCTGATGGGGAGAACTCAGTTATGGCTGCTGGTAGGAAATTTTTACAATNACCATTTTATTTTGACATCATTTTAGATTAGTAGACAGTGCACACACTTTGTACTGAGCCTCTGGTACCCCACCCTCAATGTCCCCATGTTGCCATCTCATTGGAGAGCCATGAACAAACAGAAAGAGACNAGGGATCCTCACTGTCAACGACTCTGAGGCTTAGTAGGACTTCATAGCTACTTTACTGAGTGTGTTATGGAAAGATTTTACGAAAGAAAACCAAATGACCTCCTCTTGCAGTGATGTAAGGCCTGCTGTGTCTGGGGAGTCTTCTGGGGGAACTATGCCTCACCCATGGGAGGGAGGAGCTCTGGATAGCCATCTCTCCTACATTAGACTCCTGAAGTGGACCAGCTAGCTCACCTTCCAGATCTCATGGTACTTTCCCAATTATCCCCAATGCAGCCACTTCCATGGGGGCCTGCTCCCACACCCTCCCGATCGGTGCCCTCTTCTCTCAAACCTTCCCTGTCTTCCCGATTCTTCTTCCTTCCCGCCTTCCCCTACCACTTATGCCTGTGACTTCTTCCCAGAACTCATCCTCAGTCCTCACTGGTCTGGTCTGTAGGAGAAGTTGACCATGGTGACATGTAGATATCCTACAGTGGACTTCTTTGCCGGGGACGACAACTTGAGTGCCAAGGGCCATTCTGTTGGGCTCACATGTACTCAGGCTTGCCTCCCAGGAGGGGCTGGGGTAACTTATCCTTTGGAGCAGAACTCCATTCCCAGGGTAAAGCAAAGCCCAAAGCCACCATCCAACTTGCCACAGTCACATGGTAATGGGCAGTCACTCACAGGGCTTATGTGTCTCCATCTTGCCCGACCCATCCTCTTTCTCAGCTCCTGCTGCCTCCTACCTTTTCCACAGTTCTTCTCTGTCTTGAGCTTGGGAGCTATTGCATGCACAGAGCCCCCTGACTCATTTAACTATATTCTGGTGGCCCACATAGCCTGGTCTGTGCTTGGCCAATGCCTTCAGCAGCTTGCATTCACAGCATCCCATCCCAAGTCTCCTCCTCTAGGTTGAGGACTTCTAGCTCGAACTCTGATGAAAAGGAGAAAGACATTGTTGAGTCAGCAGAGAATGGTGGCAGCTCACAGGCTTGTGTGCCAAATAATCCACCTTGTGGCTGTGCAGGTCTGTCCAGGGTGGAGGTGTCCATGGCCCTATCCAGGGCTGGCAGGTCACAGAGGCAGAGGTGAGAGAAGCCACCAGGGGGCACTGTTGGACAGTTCTCGCAGAGCCTGACAGTTCAGGCTGCTGCAGCTAAGGGCTGGAATNGAGAACTGGCAGCTCCCTGATTCTGTCAGATTCCATTTTCCGGAAGTTGCTGGAGGTCCCTGGCTAAAGGGGTATTAAGAGGACATGCCAATGGCTGTGAGGACCTTCCAGAAGTGTGTTTGGGTTCCTCTGGGCTGCACACTGCCCTCGTGGGGGAGCTGGCTGGCAGGAAGGCTGTGTAGAGCTTCAGGACCTTGCCCTGCCTCCTGGAGACAGAGGCCGCCTGTATTGCGTCTGCCTCACTGCTTGGAGGAACAAGGAGAATTGAGGAGGAANGGCAGGTCACACAGCGTGACCAGGCTGAGGACTCTTCTCTCTGAGCAGCCACAGGCAGGAAATAGGGTGGGGATTTTCTGGCTGCTTCTGCCAGCTCACAGGGGCAATCCGGAGCACAACAGGTGGGTCTTGCAGGGGAGGGACAGCCTCGCCCAGTGCTCAGGTGGAAACTGACCCTGGTGTCTCCAGGCTAGCCTCCTCCTGGTAGACCATGGATCCATATGTACAGGTGAGGCTTGGTCACGGTGTCCCCAGGTCTCACCTGTGTTGTNTCCTGTCTGTCTGGGGAGTCTTTTCAGTATCCTGGATGCTGCTGCAAATGGGCTTGAGGTGGTCTCCAGATGTGAGGAGGAAGAACCTGGCTCAGAGGTCGGCTCTGTATCCCAGCTTCCGGGAATTTTCATGCAGGGGAGCATGTGAGCCCCACATTTAGGAGGGCGTGGAAGGTACCCATGCTTCCTTCTTTACTCAAACTGTCAGATTGCTATGAAGTGAGCCCCCAGAGGAAATTTTCACAAGGATTGAGACAATCCAAACTCTAGGACCAGAGGGGATCCTGAAGGCCCCAAGGATTCATACCCCAGCAGGTAGGTATCAAATGAGACCTTATCCACTCTGGGCTTCAGTTTCCCTAAAACTACTTGCTCTTCTTTTGGACTTTTCTCCTTGAGTGCTTTCGCTCAAGCCAACTCTTCTACTAAAACCACACCCTCGGGCTCATCCTAGTAGGCATCATCATCTTTCTCACTTTGGTTTCTTGTCCCTCCCTCTTCCCTGGGGTGGGGCTAACTGGNAAGAGTCTGCCCATCTGCACACCTGCAACCCCAGGGCAGCCTCTCTTAGATGCTCAGTGGGGCATGAGCTGTTTGATGCCATCTGTGTACCTTGCTCTCCTCTTGTGTCTTGCTCTCCTCAGCCTACCTCAGCATTCATTAGCTGCTGAGACCTGCACCAGGTCCAGCCACTGCCCTGTCCCCCTGACAAGAGGGACTTGGTCTCTACTCCAGTCACTTGCTATCTTCCAGCTTGTGCCCATCACTCCTTTAAGTTTGGTTCATATTTCTAAAGTCTCCACCCTTGGCACAGGTCCATTCCCCATGGCATCCTATTCTCTCTTTGGGGTGTCCATGATTCTAAGATTTCTACCCACCTTCCACCACCCTGTCCTTCTCTGTCGGGTTAACTTGGGAGTTTAGACAGGAGTATACTCATGTGTGGGTATACGGACAGACTTATGTGTAAACACAGAGGTATGTTTGTATATGTGTGTGTATACACGTGGTTGCATGCTTGNGGGAGGTACACAAGAATCTATGTTCCCATGCATATGCATAAATGGGGACATGCATGTATACACATGTGGGTGCATGCTTCTGTATGCTCCTGTATGTGGGTGTGTACTTATGCACATGAACATATGTGGGTGTATGATTATGTGTGCATACTCACAGATGCATGCTTGTGTGTACTCCCACATGTGGTGCATATCTGCGTATGTGCACTCATTTGAGGACATGCTTGTGTGTACTCCCACATGTAGTGCATATCTGTGTATGTGCACGCATTTGAGGACATTCATAAGTGCTTCCTCTTTCCCAGCAAAAATCCCACTGGAATTCCATAGCAACCTCTTCTTGCCAACCCCATGACTCCTACTTCTTTTCTCTCTCTGCCTTGGTTCCTAGGTCTGAGCTCAAACCACAGCGGCATTGCCATGGCAGGCTGAACCACTGGCTCCCTGGAGTGAGGCCCCCTTCCTTCTGTTCCTACTTGCCTCCATTTCCTTGCTGGTAGGGCCCACTGCCCCTGACGTGCAATTCGTGCTCATGGCCTCTGTTCTCCTGGCCCTGCCCCTGTCCACTCCATTGCCCTGCTCATTGCTTTGTGCCTCCCAATGAGAGTGTGACATCTTGCTTGTTTGCTCTGAGACTTACTTCTCCCAGCCTAGTGGTAATTAATTGCTTGTTTCGCCTGGCCTGACTCCTTCCTAATTGTCTGCAAGAGTGACATCCCCTGGGGACCACCACGCCTCCAGAGTCCCCTTCACAGTGGGTCAGGACGCACCTTCTCATTCCTTTCACGTCCAGACACCCATTGCCACCAGTGACTGTTCCCTCCCTCCTGGTGAGCT
Organism: Neotoma lepida; assembly: GCA_001675575.1. NCBI lineage: Eukaryota > Metazoa > Chordata > Mammalia > Rodentia > Cricetidae > Neotoma > Neotoma lepida. Next base: position 21,972 of record LZPO01087402.1, on the reverse strand, counting down.
GCCACCTGCAGCCCCTGCTGGACACAGCCCCTCCCACCCATCTGTGTTCTGAAGAAAGAGCAGTATTCAATCTGCAAAGAGTCACTCTTAATCTCCTGCTTTTCCTTCCAGAAACAGAGCTCTCGGGTGTGACGGGATCACTAATTCCAAGCTAGTCCAGTTCCAAGCCTGGCTCTGTCTGTGGGGTTTTAGAATCACATGAGCAGGCCCATGGCAGCGTTGGCCGCTGTCTGTTGGGGTAAAGTGCTCAGCTNTGATTCTTAAAATAAACATTGTGTGGGCCTTCTCTGTGCTAGTGGGCTCTTCCCTGGTTCATTCTCAAAACAACTGTGGGAGAGAGATACTGTCCTCACTTTACAGTGACAGAACAGGGGCCCAGAGAGCAAAGATGGCTTTTCAAGGAAGCAGGTGGGCAGAGCTGCTTAGAACATCCTCTGTACTTGGGGGCAGTGGCTCTGGCCTCCGTTGAGCTGATTCATTATAGATAATGACCCCAGGTGAGGTTCCATGTCCCCTTTCTGTTCACCTAGATGCCAGACTAGGATGATATCTGGGATGCTGGGGCTCCTCCGTACCAGTACTCCTTGTACAGAGTCCCTCCTTGGTCCTCATCAGTACCCAGAGACAGAGGGTATTCTCTGTAAGTCTACCTTGCCCCTGTGGTTTTGTAGAGCCTGTTCTGAGGCTTAGGGAAAAGGGTGGAGGATCCCTAGGCTTGGACAGTGTGATCTGGTAAGCAAGGCTCACCTCCAGATGGGAGGTGGTGGGAGGCTATGGAAGCCATGAGAAGGGCCAGAGCATGGACTCTCCCTAGAGCTGGTGATGCTTCCTGCTGATTCTTCAAACGTCATTGGGATGTCTGGGTGCTGTGGTCAGTCTGTGTGTCTGGGAGCTGTCATCAGTGTCAGTGTGTCTGGGTGCTGCCGTCAGTATCTGGTTGCTGCTGTCTGTGTCTGTGTGATGGAGTTTGGTCATTAGTGTNTGGTTGCTGCTCCCAGTGTCCCTGTGTCTGGGTGCTGTTGTCAGGGTCAGTGTGTCTGGATACTGTTGTCAGGGTCAGTATGTCTGGGTTCTGCCATCAGTGTCTGTGTGTGTAGATGCTGCTGTGAGTGTCCATATGTCTGAGTGCTGCTGTTAGTGTCCGTGTGACACATTTAGATGATACATTCAGTGAGACATGCTTAGCAAGCCACAGGCAATGGGGCAGGCTGACAACAGGATCTGGTACCATAGCTCCAGGATAGCTCTGTAGTTAGGATTGAGACTGTCCTCCTGGACAACAGTCCCTGCCCTCATCTTTTGCCAGGTTGGTCAACATTGGTGATGGGAACACCTTGTCCCATACTGGCCATCTCTCTCATACCTACTGTGTTATTAACATGTCTTGCCGCTAGGGCAAGGTAACTGATGAAAACAACTTAAGGAATGGCTGATTTTGGCTCAAAACTTAAGGTCACAGTCTGTCGTNGTGGGGAAGGCATGGTAGCAGGAGTGTGAGGCAGCTGGTTACACTCGGTATGAGGCCAGGAAGCTAAGGGAAGAAGTTGGTGCTCAGTTCGCTTTTTCTTTTTTATGAGATCCCAGAACCCAGACCATTGGGTGATGCTGACCACGTTTAGGGTGTGTTTTCCTACCTCAGCTTAATCGAGAAATTTCCTCATGCTCATGCTCAAACATTTGTTTCCATAGTGACTCTAAATCTTATCAAGTTGGTAAGATTAGCCATCACAGCTCCCCTTCTCTGCCTTGCCTCCTGCCACAGAGAACACAGGCAGTGTCTCTCTTTGAATTATTCAGCTGCAGAAATTGCCTGGCCAAGGTCTAGCCCTCCCAGGAATCCTAGACACAGATGAGAAGATGCCATCTTCCCAGAGCTTCCCTGGATGGGCTAGGGTATCAGCTGGGTTGCCCCATGGATCAGTGTCCTCCTGCTGGCCAGATTACCTTCCTGATGAATTTCTTGGGGACTTCCTGGTCGGTCATCAGCACACAGCTCATGCCAGGGTGACTGACCCCAGGTAGTCCCCAGAGCAAAACCACCTAAACCACAAGGCAATGTCCTAAAGGTCATCTCATAATGGCATGTTGTGGCATGAGATTCTGTGGCTCAATGGTGGTCACTGAATACAGTAAAGACCAGGAACCCAGATGGCCAAGAGCCCAATCATAGTGAGGGATGCTGACTTCTTTTTTTTCCCCTTTATTTTATTTTACATACCAACCACAGTTTCCCCTCCCTCCTCTCCTCCCATTCCCTCCCCCCACCTCCCTTCTACCCCCCATCCACTCCTCCTCCCTCTCTATTCAGGTGGGGTAAGGTCTCCCTTGGGAATCCACAAAGCATGACCTATCAAGTTGCGGCAGGACCAAGCTCCTCCTCCCTGCATCAAGGCTGAAAAGGGTATCCCACCATAGGGAATAGGTTCCAAAGAGCCAGCTCATGCATCAGGGACAGGTCCTGGTCCCACTGCTAGGGCCCTNTGACTTCTTGTGATGTGGGCTCATGTATCTGGATAGGCTGGCATCTGGAAGGTTGGAGAGAAAACAGTCTGTCTAGCTGGTAAGTGTAATTCAAGGAGAGTGTATGGCCAGGCTCCTTACACCTCCCTCGGCTCTTCTTTTCACTCATTCCTCCCTCTTTCTCCTCTTTCTTCTCTTTCCTTTTCCCATTTTCCTCTCTATATTCTTCTTCTCCTTTTTTTGTTCCCCTCCCTCCTCCTTGTCTCCCTCCTCCCTCTTTCTCCTCCTTCTCCACCTCTTTCAACTGTNCATAGAAGGTGGCAAGCACCTCCAAGAGGCCCTTGAGCTTAGAGCTGATCATGTCCCAGAAGCAGTGCCTGGAATCAGCCCTGTTCTCCTCACCTGCTCTGTTGTAGCCATGGATGCTGAGTCTAGGACCACCCAGGGCAGCTGCCCTTGCAGTGTGTCCTTGGCCCTGATAGAGGTGGTCCTGCCCCAGACTTGTACACAGCCTCCATACNCCTCCGAGTTAGGTGGGATAGAACTTGTTCTCTGGACCATAATGTTCCAGCGAAGGGAGATACTCTTCTACCCTTGCTTGGAAGCAAATCCCAGAGATCTGGGTGCTTCATGTCTTATTGTCAGACTGGATGCTCTCTGCCCCTGTAGCTTCCTTGACTGTTTTTCTGTGTTGGCTGGGCAGCCTGGAAGGTTCTGGATATTCTTTCCTTACTTGACTCCTCACCAGGTTTGGTGACTCCAGGGCCAAGAGGGGCTCAGCTGGTACTAAGCTACAGAGTCTTGAGGTCACTGGCACATACCCAGTACTCCTGGGGAGCCTTCTGAATGGCCTTNGGGGAAGAGCATCCATATTAGGAGGTCATACAGCTCCAGGAAGGCCTGGCTAGCTGGTCTTCCTACNCGCATGATTGAACGTTACTCTAATTAATTCCTTGCCTGAGCCAGCTCTAGGGAGAGATCTGGGCAGAAGAAGCACCCAGTCCCCTTGGAGCTGCATTAAAGCTCTCTTTGTACAGGGATCTTGCTCAGTCTTTAACCCCTCACAGGAAATATATCAGGGAAGCTCTCCTGGTACTGCCTGCCCCCTCCCTGAGCCCAGCACTCTTCCTCTGACTGCAGAGCTAAGTAATTTGAAGTTCATTTATTTTCACTGACTTGTGCCCACTCTCCATCCATTGCTGTGAAATTAACAGGAAAAAATTACAAATTACTAGAAGACAGAGACCTTTAACGGTGAGCACATCGCCTTATGCAGGTTTGATAAGCTGAAGACATTAAAAATAGAAGCAACACAGCTCTAGGTAGACCAGTTGTCATGAAATTTTAATAAGCTTCAGCTATAGGCAAAGTTTAATAGCTGGCCAGCCTGAGGGGGGAAGGTCACACCCAGGCCTGTCCTGAGCCACTTCAGGCTTGGTGGCTGTCCTGCTGTCCATGGCCCCATCCATATACTCCCCCTGGCTCCATCTCAGGCCCTTGTCACCATGAGTCCCTCTGTTCCTCCCTCAGGGGCTCCCAGAGGCATCAGGCATTTGCCTGTGTTTGTCTTAGTTCCTTATGGACATTTTGGGGGAGTTGAATTTTATTTTATAATTAATCAATTATTTATATGTCTGCAGAATTCAGAGCAATAAGAGTCAACAGACTCATTAATAAGGCACCCAAAATTTCCTGTGCACACTGGAGGGTGTCAGTCTGAGACTTGTGTCCACCACACTGCCCATCTGTGAGTCCGCTTCTGCAGCTCCATCCCCCTGAGGCAGGTGTGCAGGGTCACCTCCATGCTTGTGTGGTGCCTCCATTGTCCTATAGATTCCAAGGCGTGCTGTGGCTTTTCAGAAGAGACATTGGCAAGGGAGATGGTAACTCTAGGCACTATGGCAACCCTCCTTTCTGGAGGTGGTCACCAGGGATATTCCAGACAAGTGCTATGAATAACTTCCTGTCCTCCAGAGCCAGCTCTTGGGATGAGGGTCTGTCTGCATGCTCATGAATTTTCCATTTAGANGTGGACACTGTCTGCTGTGGATAATTTAGAGTTCACCCAAATGTGTGCAGAGCTTCTGGTTGACCTTGGGCACTGTCACCCCACTGGGTTGATTTTGAAGGTTTCAGATGCTCCCNCCCTCCANTGGAATGATTCAACGCATCTGGAAAGATGACTGAGTTCCTGGAAACCTATTACCTGCTTCTTTGATTCCTTCTTCTTGAAGAGCAAGGGAACAAAAGGAAGCTCCCTGTAGGTTGTTCTGATACCTGATACCTGGTCATCTCACCTCTCTTGTAGCTGTTTCTTCAGAAACACTCTGCTCTTAGGAGCCCNGAGAATGATGTCATACTGAGATAGGTAAATGGGATGGAGGCAGAATTTGGGCCTGGGTAGAAGAATTTTAAGTTATCTGGGCATGGCATAATNGTGGATCTCATGTGTCAGCCTCACCAGGCTACAGGCTCATGTGTTTTACTATCATCCCAATGTCTCTGAGGCTGTTTCTGAATGATACAAACATCTGGGCCAATGGTCTAAAGAATGTAGACCAGTGTGAGGGCTCTTAGCCAGTTTTCCAGAGCCCTGGGCAGAACTGAAGGGCAAAGGGGAGCACGTGCACTATGCTGAGCTGGTCACAACATCTGCCTTCTTCAGGACTTTGGTTCAGACTTGANCCACTCTACCTGATTGCTTTGGTCTCTAGCTTGGAACCTGCAGATCATGGAAATTGGTCTCCAAGGTGGTGTAAACCAGCCCTTTATAAATCTCTTTATGTATTTATACCTCCTACAGGCTCAACTTCCTTGAAGAGCAGAGTCTAACTCTTGGTTATTTGAGCCTTGGCTTGGCTGCCTGGAAAGAGTGTTGAAGAACTATTAAAACAACGAGGCCTCTNTGGAGTGAATTAAATGCATAATAGAGCCATCACCTTTCCGGAGTTAGGAGCAGAGTGGTTTGGGTGAANCATCTTTTAGCAAAGACTCATATGTTGAAGCTTTAGACCCCAGCTTGTGGATCTATTGAAAGTGATTGGATCATGATGACACTAATTCCACCAATGAGTCAATCCACTAATGAATTCATGTAATTCATAGGTAAGAGCTAGATGGAGGAAGCAGGCTACAAGTACTGGGTGCTTAAGGGGCATTTNTGCTGGCTAGTTCTATGTCAACTTGACACAAGGTATAGTCATATGAGAGGAGGGAACATCCATTGAGAAAATGCCTCTTTAAGATCAGATTGTAGGCAAACCTGTTGAACATTTTCTTAATAGTGATTGATATGGGAGGCCCCGCCCATGGTGGGAGGTACTACCCCTGGGCTGGTAGTCCTGGGTTCTATAAGAAAGCGAGATNATCAAGTCATGAGGAGCAAGCAAATAAGCAGCACTCTTCCATGGCCTCTGTATCAGCCCTTGATTCCAGGTTCCTGCTCTGCTTGAATTGCTGCTCTGACTTCCTTCATTGCTGAACAGTGATGTGGAAGTGTAAGCAAAATAAACTATTTCTCAACTTGCTTTGGCGATGGTGTTTCATCGAAGCAATAGTAACCCCTAAGACAGGCACCTTGTCCTTTCTTTCTCCATGCTCTTCCACCNTGAGTTTTTGCCTTGCTGGGAGACTAAAAGCCATGGGGTACCTCTCTTGAACTGTTTACCTTGGACATTTTGTCATAACACTTAGTTGCTGACTGATACACTGTGGGTTGACCAAAATATGTTGACTAGTCCAATTATTTGCTTTAGTTAAAAAAAACAAAACAAAACAAAACNCATCACAGTTTTATAATAACATTGTTCTAAATGTCCAGATCTCCCTGGGTGAGACTGTCCTACAAGGACCTTATATACAGATGAGCATGAATTGCACATATTAAAGTTTATCTGAGAACTTTATGGTTTCAGAAAATTCTGAGTAACCAGAGTAAGATGCTCATGTGCTCCCTGGGTCCCCCCAAGAGGATAACCAGGATGGAGCCTGCCATTGTGGGTGCCCTTGTTTGAGAACTTTGCAGACTCCCACTCCTCACTTGGCATCGGGTTGATCAAAGGCAAGACAAAAGAAAATGTTTTACAATCACACAAGGTCAGAAATTACATGGCAGAGACCTGCTGAGGAGAACGTGTTTTGATCAATGATTCACGAGTCTGTAGGAAAAAGAAAGGAATAACAAGTTCCTTCCCCAGTAGAGACTGCATAATGCACCAGAGCCCTGGAGGGATGGATGCGCCTGCCCTGGGGGATGCTCTGTCTCAGCACCGGACAGCTCAGGAGACACTCTACCCATATGCCTGCCATATTCTGTGTTTTGGCCACCCAGATAGAAGTGGCTTTCCATCATGTCCCTGTTCTAGTAAATTCACTATTTAGCTCCATAAAAATTGGAGACTGTGTACTGGCACGTGAGTCCCCCCTCCCCCACCAGGGATCATGGAGTAATCAAGGAAAAGGTAGTGAATGGTTTCAAGATAAGCTGGTTTTATCCTGTGCCCAGGCAGAGAGGCCAGAATGGGAAAGACCGATGCAATGACTAATTTTGATTAACTTGACTGAATTTGGAATTATCAAGGATACACACCTGTGGGTGCTTCCGGGGGGGTTAGCTGAGGAGAGAAGACCCACCCTGTGAGCGGGAAATACCATCCTACAGTGTCTACTGGGGATCTGACTGAATAAACAGGAAAGACGGCTGAAGCCAACTGAGTATCAACATTCACCTCTCTCTACTTCCTGACTATGCCTACAGTGGAACCAGCTGCCTCGTACCCCCTCCACCGTATTTTCCCCACCATGATGGACTATGTCTCCCCAAACTGTGGGTAAAAACAAACCGTCCATGTATTGCTTTTCTCTGGCATTTTGTCACAGCATGAGAAAAGTAACTAATCCAGCCAACAATGAAGAAATCGGAGGCCCGCAGGGAGAGACGGCAGAGTGCCGAGGAGTCAGCCTGGTAGAGAACTGGGCAAGTGTGCAGCCGAGATGAAGCGGAAGTCCTCAGGCCAGACGTCTCGGCAGTCTTGGCTTCCGGTAGCCGCTATCTTGTGTGTGCTGATCCTACTTCTCTGAACTGCTGCCAAGATTTTATAACCAGGAAGAAGACACCTTCAAGCAAGAGGATGGTGAGCAGTGCCATCCTTCATCTAGGACTTGGTGGGACTTTCGTTGTTACTGTTTTTCTAACCCTAGAAGTTGGTTCTTCTTTATTGAAGGAAAGGAAAAAGCAAAATAAAACAAAACAAAACAAATAAAATATACCACCTGTGCAGTTTCTGGTTGGAAGACTCTCTGAAGAGTCTAGACCAGTGGATCTCAATCTTCCCCATGCTGTGACCCTTTATACAGTATCTCATGTTGTGGTGACCTCCCAACCATAAAATTTTTTGTTGCTACTTCATAACTGTAATTTTACAACTATTATGAATCATAATATAAATATCTGATATGCAGGATATCTGATATAAGATCCCCATGGAAAGGTCATTTGACCCCTAAAGGGGTCTTGACCCACAGGTTGAGAGCCATGGGTCTACAGTAACCTTGAATAACTCTGGGATTTGCAAATTGAGAGGCCTCAGCTTCCCAGATCCCCTGAAGGGAGATTTAGAGATTCCCAGGCCTGAGTCCACTTCAGTCTCTAAAAATCTAGAATGAGACTTTGTAGGGAAAATGTCCAGATGGAAGAATTTAAAATAATGTAAGGTATGGCTCAGCAGTTACGTTTGTTATTTTTGCAGGGGTACTGGGTTCAGCTCTCAGCACCCATATGATGGCTCATGACCATCCATAACTCCAATTCTATGGAATCCAATGTCCTTTTCTGACCTTTGTGGTACCAGACATATACATGGTGTGCAGACCATGCATACAGACAAAACATTCATATACATAAAGTAAAATAAATCTGGAAATAGAAGAATGTAAGTAGATATTAGCCCTTCAAGGAGGAAGAGCTTGAATTCACTATGGGTGTGGGCTAGATTTTGTGGCTCTTTTGCAGGGAGAATCCATCAGTTATGTGTGATGTCAGATGCAGCAGACAAATAGGGTGGGCACTTCACCTCCCCAAGGCCACACCCCTCTGATGACGAGAAAACACTAGGGACATTCTACAGGAAAACCAACATCAGCAAGGAAGAGCTTGGTGCATACCCAGCTTGGGGGAACTGAGGAGAAAGGACAACTGAAGGCAACTTGGAGCCCAGGATGGGAGCCTTGCTAGGAAATGGAACATTATTGGGAAAACTGAGGAGAGCCATCTAAAGGCTGTCATTTTGATTGGATTGAGAAATGCTTTGTAGGATAGTGTCTTAGTTAGGTTTTTATTGCTGTGAAGAGATACCATGACCACAGCAACTCTTATAAATGAAAACATTTAATTGGAGTGGCTCACTTACAGTTTCAGAGGTTCAGTCCATTATCATCATGGTGGGGAGCATGGCAGCATGCAGGTAGACGTGGTGCTGAAGCCAAGAGTCCTACATCTTAACTCAGAGACAACAGGAAGTCTACTGACTGTCACACTGAGTGAAGCTTGAGAAAAGAGAACTTAAAGCCCACCCCCACAATGACACACTTCCTTCAACAAAGCCACACCTTCTAATAATGCCACTCCCTTTGGGGGCCATTTTCTTTCAAACTACCACAGTTAGTAAAGTGAACCTCTGGTTATGGCTTTGAGATCATTGGCACTTACCTAAGATGAAGATCTGTCCCAAATATGAGTGACAACATCTTGTGGGCTGAGGACACTGATGTAATAAAAAAAAAGAAAAAGGAGAAAGTGAGCCTAGTATAAGCATTTATCTGTCTCTGTTCCTGGTCTGCCTAGATGTGAGAGTTCTGCTCCAGCTGCCACAGAGCTATGTGACACTATGCCTTCTCTGTTATGACCTCAAACCAAGAGCCAAAATATGTCTCCTTTAAGCTGGTTCACATATGGTGACAGCCATAAAGAGGATGACTAACATAGACTCCTTCCCATTGAAAGGCTGAGACTTTGAAACTATGAGACAAAGTAAATTCCCCCACAGCAAAGATGCTCTCTCAGGGAATTTGGTTGTGGTGATGCGGGGAGTCCAGCACTGCTCTGTGGCTAGGACTTCAGTAGTTTGTTGAAGTGAAATGGTGAGAGTGAGCATGTTTACCTTGTACCAGATCATAGGGAGAAAGTTTCAACTTTCCCAAGTTTATGATTTGACTGTGGGTATTTCATGAACAGCCTTCATGGTCTATGCCTATCTTTTTGTGGTTGAAAATTAAAATTATAAATGGAGGTTAAACTTACCAAATGCCTTTTCTGTGACTATTGAGATAATCATATTTTTCTAAATGTATGTAACATTGATTTGCATATGTTTAACCATCCTTGCATTCTGGGGATAGCCACCATGGTCATGGTGCATGATCCTTTTAATGTGCTGGTAAACTCCATTTTCTGATATCTTGCTGAGGATTTTTGGCATGTATGTTCCTTGGGTATATAGTGCCATAGTTTTCCTTCCTGTAGTGTCTTGGGTTTGGGTACCAAATGCTGTTGACCTTATTAGACGACTGTGAGACTGCTACCATCTCTTCTATTTTTAGAAACATTTAAGGAGGATTGATATTGATTCTTTAAAGTTTGTAGAATGCACTCATGAAGGCATCCAGCCCAGGGGTTGTCTTTGGTGGCAGTTTTATTTTATTGATTTAATCTCACTTGTTACTGGTCTATCTGTCTTTCTGTTTCTTCTTGATTAAGGTTTGGTCAGTTGTGCGTTCCTAGGAAGTTATTCATTTCTTTGGGGTTATCCAGTTTATTTGATGTCTAGTTGTTCACAACAGTCTCTTGTGATTTAAAAAAAAGTACTGAGTTATCTTTGTTATATTTCCACTTTGGTGGCTGATTTTTACCTTCAAGCCTTTTCTTTCTTGTTCTAGTTTTGGGCTTCACCATTTTAACATTACATGCCGACGTTTTTGTCTCTAGAGACAATGTTTGCCTAGATGTTTCTCATTTGATGTCTGTATGGCGTGCCACTTGCCTTCTTTTAGATATCAGTCCCACAAATGGATTTTCCACCTACTTGGAAAATGTGCTTTTAAATGTATCATGGGTTTCTTGTAGACAGTGTATTGCTGGATCTTGAATTATGTCTGTTCAGAATCTAGTTTATTCTGTCTGATTTAAAATACTAATTAACAGATGAATACCTACTGTGGCTGCCTTGCTCATTGTTTCTACTTTGCAGTTTTTGCACCCTTTGCCCATCTTGTATAGCACAGCTATGTCATGTGACAAGCTTTGCAGTGGTTTGCATAGATTCTTGCTGTTTATATGCTGTATGTCTGTTGTAGACTTTTTCTGTCATGTTCATCTTGAGGTTTGTACATAAACACCTATTTTTTTTATTCCATTTTGCTTTATTTTTTTTGTGTGTGTGTACAAATGTGCCATAGTACATGTGTGGAGGTCAGAGAACAACTTGTGATAATTAATTCTCTTGTACCATGTAGGTCCCAAGGATTGTACTTGAGTTGTCAGACTTGGTGGCATGCATTTTTATCTGCTGAATCATCTTACCAGCCCCATAAACATGTTTTAAGTTCAAATTAATTTAATCCAGCTACCTACAACTCTGACTCCTCACCCTTGTATCTTGTGTTCTTGTAATACCAGGTCAGTTCCTTTTATGTTGTGTATTTATGAATATGTTTGTATACCTCATCATGTATATTAGGTCACTCCATCATTAGAGTCTTATGTTATTTTGAACTCATCTGTGTAATCAGTTACTTTACCCTGTGAGACCTATGTTGTCACATGCCTTTTCATTGCTCTTTAGCATAGTGAAGCTTCAGTGTGAAGACCAGCCTTACAGCTGTTTGTAAGGCAGTTGCAATGGTGATGAGCTTACTCAGGTGTGATCCCAGAAGGACTAGTCCTCTTTAAAATTTTTTTTAGATTCATTTATTTTATGTGTATGAGTGTTTTATTCCTGTATGTATGTGTTTGTACTTACGTACATGTCTGGTTCCTGCAGAGGCCAGAAGAAAGTATTGGATCCCCTGGAACTGAACTTATGGATGTTTGTGACCAACCATGTCAATGCTGGGAACATAATCTGGGTCCTCTGTGAGAGTGGAAAATGCTTTTAAACATTGAGCCATTTCTCCAGCCCAACTACTCTTTTTTAATAAATTATTTTAAGCGGATAATGTTTCTGGAGATAGACAGTCTGACCCTCCTCCCTAGTACTTTAATTCTATTTCCTGCCTTTCTTTGCCTGCAAAGCATAGTCTTCTGAGGGTTCTCTGATATGTGATGAATCACATTTCTCTTTGAAAATTCTTTCTGTTCTTGACTTGTCACAATTTGACTCTAGCATGTCTAGATATAGATTTCTTTTGGTTGTTTCTATATAGAGGCTTCTGGAATTAATAAACTTAAATGCCTGATTCCTTGTCAAGATTTGAGGCATTTGGAGCTACTATTTATATCAATAGGATTTCAGTAACTTTCTCTTAGTATGAATAGGTATGTATGTGCATACAAACAGGGATGTGTGAGTGCACATGCATATGTGTAGAGGTCAGAGGTCGATGTTGGGTTTCTTACTCAATTACTTTCCATCTTATTACTTTTTCATTAGATTTTATTTCATTTTCATGTGTATAGGTGTTTTGCCTGCTTGTAGGTCTGTATATCACACACATAGAATGCCAAGAGAGGTCAGAAGAGGACATTTGATCCCCTGGAACTGGAGTTACAGATGATTGTAGGCCACTATCTGGCTTCTGGGGATTGAACCCATGTCCTCTGGAATAGTAGCCAGTGATTTTACCACTGAGCCATCTCTCTAGCTCCATACTTTACTTTTTTTTGAGACAGGGTCTTGCACTGAGCCTTAAGTACATGGGTTCAAGTAGACTGCCCAACTAGTAAGCTGCAGGGATCCCCTGTCTTGGCAATGTGGGGACTACTGATGATTAATGCCGTGCCCAGTTTTTTATGAGGGTTCTTAAAGTTCAAACTCAGACTTTCATGCTTGCACAGCTTGATGACTAAGTTAGTTTTCTCTTTTGTGTCTCCTTTTGGAAGCCACACACTGTGTATATTATTTGGCTCATCGATGACCTATCAGTCCTATAGGCTTTCTGTACTCTGTCAGTGTCTTTTCTGCCTTGACAAATTTCTGATTTGAAATTATCTATCTTTCAGATTCTTTATTTGGCATATTCATGCAGCAGCTGGAGCTCTCTGTTGCATTTTTCTGCTTGTTCAGCTGTTGCAGGGCTCTCTATCTCTATTGCATTTTTCATTTCATTCATTGTATTTTTGAGCTTTAGAATTTCTGATAGGTTCTCCTTATAATTTGTACTTTTTTTGTTAAAGTTCTTATTTTGTTCATTCATTTTTAATTTCCTTGAGCTAGAAGCTACACTCATGCCTGACTTTGCAGGCTGGATTTGATAGGGAAGGACTTTTACCATGGGTGGGTGTGAGGGTACAGAGGTGGGTATACCCTGGAGTGGGAAGCTCCAAGTTCAGGGAGGCAAAGATTGGGGCAACTCTGTTTGTGTAGATTCTTGTTCATGTGTAGATGATGTTCATGTGAGCCAAAGCTGTGGGCATCTGCTCTGGGAGCAAGGGTTCCTGAGATATTGCTGTTCTCCTTATCTCCTGCAAAGAGGAATCATGGCCACCAGAGTCACTTTAGGCACTTTGGTTTTGTTCAGGGAGCACTTGATGGCATGTAGATCTATTGGCAGATGTCAGCACCAGCTGGGGGTCAAGTTAGTAATAACTACAAGGGTCCTGCTGGTGAAAACTGCTGGAGTTTTCTTGATCCCTTTACCCCAAGGGACTAAGAGTTTTCTTTCAGTACATAGCTGTGCTTGCTGGGATATTAGGACAACACAGTAGAGCAATTTCTATACTTTTTATGCAGTCACTGAAAATGTGTTGTGTTCCATGGGTTGCTGCAGCTTATTTACTGACTCTGAACTCAGCCAGAATAATGGCTGTTGTTTAATTGGAGTCTCTGGAGGATAAGTGTTAGGACCTTCTAGCCCATCATCTCACTGACTTACATCTTCTGAACTAATCTCACTAAATTCGTGTTTGTACACTCACACATCCAGAGAAGGCACGGTGTGGGAGACTGACGAGATTGATGTTCTCTTGCTGTTTGGGAGTGTGTGTATGTGTGTGTGTGTGTGTGTGTGTGTGTGTGTGTGTGTGTATGTGTATAGGGAAAGGGGATGTGGCAGAAGTAGCAAAGTAAAGAGGAAGACTCTCCTCTTTAGTAGGGACTCCTTTGGTCTTGGACTAACTGAGCATTTGCCACCCAACTTTTAGCCCTAGAGTGGGCATCATTATCACCTCTTGAAAAATTCCAGGACAAATATCTGGACATAGCCAGTTTCTAACCGATGGTGCAGAGTGAATGAGTGTGACCTTTGGAACTCTTTGTGATGTTCCCTGTAGATTAGTAAAGACTTTGGTTGCTCCTCATCACACTGCAGAACTGAGAAAGGCAAAGCTCCACACTCTGGTCCCTCCCTCCTGGAGACCAAGAGGCTGTCTGTGCCTGTGATCTGTTCAGATGAGGAGGGAGGCATCTGGGAACATAGTGATGTTATTATCTGCCTAAGAGCACATGGCCACCCCTCTATCTATCAAACAGGCCTGATGAAATAGGCCAGGCATGGAGTGGAGCCTAACAAGTGACCTTGGCATCACCACCAAGCAGGAGTGCCTATGAGCCAGCCCTTCCTGGATCCAGCTACATCCTCCTCACTAGTGTTTTAACTCTGGTTGGTGGCCAGTATACCTCCCCACCTGAGCATACCTCCTGAGCCAGGCCCTCCTGGTAGAGCTCCTCTACGAAGGCACCTTTCTTCAATGCCAACTGTTCTCAGATACCTGCTAACTAGGCTCTGGGTNCCCACATGTGATCTTTAGCCTATTTCTCATGCACTCACCCACAGGCATGCAGGGCCAGCTGCTCATCACAGAAAGAACCCCCTTGGAGTTGCTCTCTCTGTTAGAGGAGAGTTTTCCCCAGGACTCTTTGTGTCAGCACTTTCATGTTCAGCTTCCAGGGCATAAGGATTAAATTGGATTTCTGCTCTTCCTGGAGATGGAACAGGGGCAGGCTTTCTCTCTAGGCATCTCTGCCTCAAAGGTCCAATGAGGCCTTCAATTCTTGCTTGTTGGTACCCCATGGGGAGGGACCATTAGCAGGGCAGCTGTTCAAGCTTAAGTTATGGCACCCTCCACAATTCCCCTTCCTGTCTGCACAGGAAGCTGAGCCAGTTTAATGCCTAAGAGTGTGAGGACCAGTATTCTTGGAAGACCAAGAATTTTGGCATGGCAGTTGCACACTGCTGTTAGCTCCAGATGCTAGCAGCAATCTAAGCTTGTAAAGTAAAGTGGACCAGGAGGTCCAGGCCTTCTTTATAGTTCTTAAGTTGGCATCTCCTTTTCTGGGCAACTCTTCCCTTCCTCCTTCTACAGGGGATAAAAAGGAAAGACCTTGGATTGGGCTGTTTTGAAAGGTATATGGGTGAACTTATGTATGCTGGGTTGCATGAGAGCCTTTCACTGGGTTATATGAGGGGTGTGTGGCTTAAGGTTGCTTGTTGTCAGGATATTTTTGTTGCTGTCACAGCAACAGAAATGAAACTAGAACAAAGTTCACAGGCCCATCTAAAGGAAGATGGCTCCCATCAAAGGGCAGGGGGTTCACTGGACCTTGTGGTCTATGATCTGCTTCAGGGCTGGAGCACGTCCTTCCATATTAGCTAGCATTAGCTTTTGACCTAGTGTGGTAGTTTGAATGAGAATGACCCCCATAGGCTCACATATTTGAATACTTGGTTCTTAGTTGAACTATATGGGAAGGATTAGGAGGTGTGGTTTTGTTGGAAGAGGCAAAAACACCAAACTCAGTCTCTCTCTCTCCCTCCCCCCCTCCCTCTCTCCTCCCTGATGCCTGTGGATTGGGGTACAAGCTACTGCTCCAGCACCATGCCTGCCTGCCTGCCACCATGCTCCCCATCTTGATGGTCATAGACTAACTCCCCAAAACTGTAAGCAAGCCCTCAATTAAATACCTTCCTTTATAAGTTGCCTGGGTCCTGGTGTCTCCTCATAGCAATAGAACAATAATTAAGACCCCTCCCCACACTCTTTCTGGCAGCAGTCAGCCAGACAGGTTCTTGGTGACACTTCATCTCAAGGACTTTTGGCTGAGAGAAGAATCAGCTTGCAGTTTCTGGCCCTTCTATCTCTACAAAAGGAAGGAAGGGGAAACTGGGCCCCTGGGGAATTTAAAGTGGTAAAGAAGGAGAGCCTGGGAAAGGTGAATGGTAAGGAGTTTGGCGCCTCCACAGCATGGGTTCTGTGCTCTGCAACCTCGCACTACCCTCCAGAGTCACTGAAAGCAGGGGTGTGTAAATGGAGCACACAAGGGATCTANGATGCAGAGCTAGGTTGCTGTGGCTCCCAAAGGTACAAACNCTGTAGGAGATCATGGCTACCTTAGCACAAGGGAGAAAGATGCACAGAGAAGAGATTTTGGGTCTCCCAGCTCCTAGAAAATACCAGGGACCAGAAAACAGGAGTAAAAAGGACTATAAAAGACCTGAAACATGAAGACGGAGAATCCTGGGACAAGATCCGACAACAGGGAGGCTCACTGTGAACTGGCATCAGCAGGCTGGCTCAGATAGGAAATGCCAGCTCCTGCCCTGGGAAACACGAGCCCATTATGAACCCCAGCCTCCTTCCAGTGCTTGAAGAGGGGGCAGCATGAGCTTCATTTTAGGGTCTCACTTAGCCCAGTACCATGTTTCTGGGCCGGCACTCCCAAGGTGAGCAGTACCTCTCAGAACTACAGGTCTTGTTACTAGGTTCTCTAAGTTCTTCATCTTGAAACAGGCCTCCTAGGTCATGCAATCCCAGATAATCCTGTCTCAAATTCGCTTTGTTCTGTTCACCCATCTCCAACAGACAGGAACATCCTGAAAAGTATTGCCCAGACAGACAGCCCCACATCTGAGTAGCCAAGCCCTCCTCTGCCCCTTTTCTGAGACATTATGGATGAACTATCCAGCTCCTTGCTGCCTTCCCTGCAGCCAGCGCTGAGCTTGCCTCTGTTTGAGAAATAGGTCATTTTGCTGGGCCCTCTGGGCCACCAGCAGTTGGTGATCATTTGATCAGAGAGATTAATTTGACTTGAAGAAAAATAATTTGCTTGTATGTTTCCACCCAGGATGGGAAGTGTAATGAACAAGGAAGGTCACCTTGAACTGCATCCCCCCCATGCATCATAACAATCAGCAACTAGGACAATGTGGCAGAGGGCACATGCTGGTCCCTGGCTCTGTCATTTGATATCCTGGTGGCAGAAAGTCAGGCCTGAGCATGGCTTGCTAATGACAATAGAGTATTCATACTACCTTCTTGAGTTTTTCAAATTACCTCTAATTATGCAGTAAGTTTAGATTTATTTTAAAAAATTACAAAGATAGCCCAAAAGGTTCCACATTCCACACACTGTTTCTGTTATTATCATTTGTTTGTTTGTTTGGTTTTCAGACAGGATCTCATTCTACACTCTATATTGGCCTCACCTCAGAGCATTCCTCTTGCCTCAGTGTTCCAGGTCTGGGATTACAGAAATGAGCTACTATGCTTGGCTTACCATATTATATTAGTATGGTGCATATGATACAATTAATGGACCAGTCTTAATGCATGCCAACAAACTATGACCAATTTATTCATGTTTCCATTGTTTTTATCCATTGCTATATTTTGGTTCCATTATGTCCTATGACATCCAGGGCCTTATGGATGCCCAAAGAATGGGCTCTGTGTTTTCTTCCTTGGCACTTTCCCTACATATCAAGGAGGGCAGAAATGTTGCAGTGGGTTACTCAGGGAACCTAAGAGCTAGGGCTCATATTTTATGGGTCCTTGAAGATGGACACATTGCTAGTCTCTATAGTTGTCAGGACATCTCCTTAGACGCCCCTAAGTAGTGACAAACTCTTTGTTTTTCATGAGCTTGAGGTTGCTGGCCAGGTAATTTGTCAATTGTGCCTCAGTGGCTATTTTGTTTTCTCACAGTTAGCTTGGCACTGTAGGCTATTGGAAGGAAGACTTCATAGCTCAAGAAGACTCCTGTGTCTCAGGGTCATTTTATCATCAGCTCAGGGTAGTTTCTATTGGCCGGGATCACCCTATGGGAGTGCTTAGATTCCTCTAGAACAGCCAAGACTTTCTCAATTCTGCTCTTAGGTTCATTCAACAGTGAGCAGGAAAACCTCCATGGACATCCACACCCAGCAGTGGGGAGTTACAGAGGCAGCTCTTCTATTGCACAGACTTTGAAATGCCTCTGCATGGGAAACTTACTTCTACATCCATTTGTTTGGTCCACCATTTGATTCTTTGGGTGTGACCTCTTGGAGATTTACTTACATTGAGGCTTATCTATGTGAATCAAACTTTCCCAGTTTGGACTTTCCTGGATTTTTCTGTTGGTGTTTCAGTCCCCTTTCTTGCACTCATCACTTTGTTTTGAGCAGTTCCTTAGTTCTCTATAGGATGTCCCTTGGTCATGCTTTTTATCTCCCGCTGCAGTGCTGGAAGGGGATGCTTCTCTCCAGACCCTGAGTCTGGCTACTGAGCTGGAGTTGGGAAGAATGCTGGGCACCAGTGCTCAAGGTTGCTGAGATGTTGTCTTTAGGCTTTCACAGGAGAGAGGGCTTGGGGACATGTGTATATATATGCATCTGTGGATGTTGCCACACAGAACCATCTGCACCTGTTCTGAGCTTCATCCAGGTCCTCCTGACTTCTGCAGCTCTGATCTCTGTTTCTTGGATTATCCTGGCCTCATCTTGCATTGCTTTTTAACTCACGCCCATATCGAGGAGCTCAGCCCAACTATCACTGTCCTTTGTATTTGTTTGTTACTGCCTCATATGTGTGTTCAGTGGCTTCAGAATTCCCAGCTTACACCCTGGTGAATAACAACTTGAGCATTACTGCTTTTAGATTTAAATAAAGGAAAAAATGATGATAAGATGAAGAAGTGATTCATCTGGGAATTCTGTAGGAAGCTGTTGCAGGGCCACTCTCCTTACTAGATATTCTGAATTACAACAAAGAGAGAAGAAACTGGCAAAGTATGTGCTTTCCTGTGAAGTTTCCCAAGCAGCCTATGTTTATCCCTGAGACAATGGAGCCATGGTTGGACAGTGCAGAAGCAAGAGGGGTGAGTCATGAGGAGGGCCTGGGCACAGAAAAGCTCCAAGGCTATTGCTGTGTGTGAGGTGACATCTGGCTCCTAGGTACCCTGGCACTCTTCACTGTCATTCAGAGCTGGAAGGTGCTGAGAACCACTGCATGAGGAAACTGAATCCAGGGCTTTCCCCCAGTAGGCTCTGACACAGTCTGTGGCCCTGACTATGCCCCTCCCCCAGCCCTGATCTCCCTGGTCACAAGACCTCTTCCTTCTGAGAATCGCTTTTGCAGCCTGTGGTCCTTTCTCCCGCAGCCTCTCCCCACGTTTACTTCAAAGTCTGTTTCCTCTTATTTCCCCAAGGTCCCCTTGAAATCAACTCTCTCTACTGCCCAAATTGGCAGAGACAGAAAGAAAACGTGTTTTTCTTCCTCGATTGAATTGCAGCTTCTTCAGAGGCTGCCCCTCAACCCCATACTCCCCTGTGTCCAGCTGGATTTCAGTGGGAGCCTTCGGGGGTGAAGGTTAAAGGGGGTGAAGGTCACACTACTGGGTGTGCTGGGAAGCGCCTCACTGTCAGAGCAGGCTGGGGCTGGCTGGATCTCACACCCTTGAGCTTAAGAGGGAAAAGAAGGTTTTGAAATTGAGATTTCTACAGATCCATATGGACTTTCCTAATGGAGTATTCTAGAAAATCCATGCAGAGTCCAGGACTTGCAGCACTAGGATTCACCCCTGCCCCTGAATTTGTAAAGAGAGGCAGAAATCACTGTCCTACCAAATACTTCAATTACCAGAAGGGAAAGAAGGCCAGGTGTGTGCAAAGCTCAACAGCAGCCTTGCAGTATGCTTACAGGAGGCAGGAGCCTACACTGTGTAATGATATGGCATGTGCATAGGAGCCCAGTGTGTGCACAGTGTGGCAACAGGAGCTGAGTATGAGCACTGTGTGGTGACATGGTGTATACACAGGAGCCAGGTGCATGCTTTGTGGGGCAATACACTGCAGCCATGAGAAAGAGTGAGATGGGGACTAAGTAGGAGCCTCCATTGTAGGGTAGATACCTCATCTGCAGAACAGGGGTGGAGGAAAGGAGTCTTCAATCGATAGGAAGGAATGTACAGCTCCTAAGGTGTGGTGGAAATAGGGAGAAGGGTCATGTCTAGTTGGGATGTACCCATTACACCAGTAGCCCTGATGGATGTCTCAGGAGTCTGGCAACCTGAGATCCCTATAATTCCCTGGGGAAGTAAGAGTGACACCTGTTATTATCCTAGAATCTTTGTACCTGCAAGAGGGTTAGTGCTTCACAGACAACTCTCCTAGGAGTTTCTATGTCCTTTCCAGCAGTGGTAAGCAAGAGGCTGCTGCAGGTGGGCATGGCCTGAACAACAACCTGGGCTCCATTCCATCAGTGACTGCTGGGGTGTCAGAGCTGAGCATTTGGCCTATCCTCCTGAACACGTAGTGGGAACTGCTGTTGCATTCATTTGCAGTTCCATAACAACACCAAGTTGGCAGGCCCAGTCTTCTGGTGGCACATGCATGCAGAACTGTCTAGAATCACACATGCCTTTCCAGTGTCCCAGACTTGGAAACCCTCACACTGGCAGGTTGTCTGTTTGTTGTTGTTATGGCCACTGCCTTCTCCAAACATGTCACCTTTGCACTGGAGAATAGTTTGCTCAATGGATCTTGGCAGTGGGCTCATGGGAAGGTATCTTCCCTCTTTATGACATTATTTCCTTAGTTGGTGCCACCAATCCACTGTTGTCTGTGAGTCATCTCTCAGACCACAATACGACCTTCAACTTAGAGGCAAGGGGCACGACAACACCTGGGAATGAAGGAATGACAGCCACCTTCTCCAAAGCCCAATGCCTCTCCCTGCCCATCTCACCTTGTCTTGTGGCCTGTGAATGAGACGATGTAAATTTGGCCCACCTACAGTGAAGATCAGGCACCTGTCCCTTGAGTTAAATTCAGGTTATATGTCACCAATTTCTACACTGAGGCGACCTAACTCTGAAGCCATTGGTCTGGCAGAGTTTCCATTTGGTCAAAGCTGGCCATTAGGAAGCTGAGATTATAGTTAATGTGGCCACATGCCATGTCTCTCTTAGCTATGTTTGGGGGCCCCTTTTGGCCATAGTTAAAGGGAGTAGGTTAGAGGCTGAAGAAGAGATTCTTCTAGAGGACCCAGCTCCAAGGGAGGGAGCCCTTAGAGGGACCAAGGAGGCATAGGCCACAAGAAGGGACTTGAAGACATGTCTCTTGTTTGAGGACAAGATCCTCTCAAATGAAGCAACTATGAGGGGAGAGAATAGTAAAGACAGAACTCACTCCAACCTCTGTGGTTTGCTGTGTTGGCAAAGACTTTTTCATCTTTGCTGTGGCCAGGTTCCAGCAATGGATAGGAACATACAACCATGGCAGACCCATTATGCATGGTTCAGGGCTCGTAGAGGCATAGAGACCCATGGAATATTTCTGTAAGGAAGGGACTTATTTCAAGGAATTACCATAGACGGCAAAGGGCATGTCCTTAAGTTCCTTCTTGTTACCTGTATTTTCTCATTTCTCCTGTCTAAGGCTTCCTTTCTGGGGCTTGGTCCTCTTGGAGGGGCTTCTATCCTGTCAACATATCTGCCCCCATGTGACCTTGGCCAGGAGGCCACACAGACTAGGCTGAACAAGTATGATCAAGGAAAGCTGAAAACTGAGGCACCAGTGGTATCTGCAGTCCAGGGAAGTTCTGCAAACTTCAAGTTGAATCCTTAGGCTCTCGGGGCATTGGTCTAAGCCAACCCACGAGAGAAAGGGTTACAAACTCAAGCTAACTGGAGAAGTTGCCTATGCCTGCTAAAAGCTATCACAGTGACCTTTATGCCTATGCTTTATTCAACAAGTGGTTACTGGAATCCAACCAAGGTGACACAAAGCTGGCCTTTATATCCAGCGAAAGTGAGGAAACCGAGTCACACAGAATTGAATGAGGGAATGATAGACGTGGACTTACTTTGGCTTCTTGTTTCTCAGATAAACAGGCCTAGGACCGTCAGGATTTGGGCTCCAACTTCCACATCTCCGATTTAACCTCATCTTTTCTCCAGTGAACCCNTGCTCACTTGTGACTTCGCATGTAACCCTCCTCTTCCTCCACTCTCCCTGGTGTGCTCTGGANATCTCTCACTGTTTTAGCACCCATACTGAACTTCCATTCCCATGGCTACCTCCTCCCAGGTGTTTGGGTCAAAG
>LZPO01087401.1:81875-94300 GCA_001675575.1 Neotoma lepida | reverse complement strand
TTGCTGACTTAGCCTTCTGCTCGAAAGTTAATTTTATTTAATCAAACAAATATAACACATCTTTGCATTGTTAACAAAAGCAGTAGGAAAAAATGCAACACACTTTAAAACAATATTCCACAATACTATATATATACATATATATACATGTGTGTGTATATATATATATATATATCTTGACTGACAAATATCCACAGAATGAGAGTCAAATGAAGCCAATTTATCTAGCAAGCAGAAGATGAAAACAAGCTGGTGTAGCCATTCTGGTGTCTGATAAAGTAGAAGGCCATTACATATTGACTTTTACACCATTACATGGTGACTAATTCATCAGGAAGACATAACAATTGTAAACATGTAGCATTGAATGTCAGGGCTCCCACTTTCATAATGAGCACCAAAGGTAGAAAGATCCTAATAAAACCATGGGGGGGCTTCTCATATTTAGATCATTAAAATTAAAATCAAAGAATTCCAGGGTTAAACTACATTAGAGATAGAATACAAGTACATTTCAGCAGCGCATGAACCTTCTTTAAAATAGGTCACANTCTAGACAGCAATGATCACCTTGAAAAGAACAAAGAAGCTGAAATAATCTCTCATGTATTACTGGATCATAGTGGAATAAAACTAGGAATCTCTAGCCATAGAAACTACACAAATACTTGGAAGCTGAACGATATACCCTAAGCGAAAAGTGGGTCATGAAAGACACTGGGGAGTAATTCTGAAATTCCTAGAATCATTGGAAATAAGACANAACTTACCAGGACATTTTAAGTACAACAAAAGTAACTCTACAAAGAAAGTTCATGGCTTTGAGTACTTATCATAAATAAGCAGAGAGCTCATAAATAAACAATACAATGATACACCTCCCCCAAGTTCTCAGAAAAACAGAATGAAGCCAAACCAAAAACAGCAGATGGCAGAATATATTGAAGACTGGGGCACAAATTAAAGAAATGCAGACTANAAGGGCAATACATAGGGTCAACACAGACTCAGGTCTGTGGGGCAAGAGGGACTGCTCAGCAGTTAAGAGCACTGGTTGCTCTTGAAGAGGACCTGGGTTCAATTCTCAGCACCAACATGGTAGCATACAACCATCTGGAACTCCAGTCTCAGGGGATTCAATATTCTCTTCTGGCCTCTCCAGGTACTCAATACATGTGGTACACAGACATAAATTCAGGCAAAACACCCATATGCGTTTTTTAAAGGATTTCTTTACAAAAATAAGCAAAATTGATAAGCCCTTACCTAACCTAACCAAAAGAAAGAGATCAAAATTAAGAAAATTAGAAATGAAAAAGAAAAGAGGTGTTACAACAGATTGCAATGAAATCCAGAGGACATTTAAAGAATTCTTTTAAAGCTTATATTTTCAAAACTGGAAAATCCAAGCAGAAATAGAGAAATTCCTAGACACAGACAAACTACAAAAATTAATAGGAACAACTTAAAAATACCAACAAGCAATAGGATTGGAACAGTAGTAGTCTTCAACAAAGAAAAGCTATGAGCAGATGCATTTGCTGCTGAATATTTACCCAATATTTATTGAATTACCCAATATTTAAAGAAGAGCCAACACCAATACGTCTCAAACTCTTCCATACCATTGAGAAGGAAAGACCACCACCAGACACAGTCTACGAAGCCAGCATCACCCTGATACCCAAACCAAATAAAGATACAACAAAAGCAAAAAAAAAACTACAAATCAATTTTTCTGATAAGCATAGTTACCAAAGTTCTCAATAAAATACTTACGAAAAAACATTCAAGAACGCATGAGGAGGCTTCAGACATCATGAACAATTTGACTCATTCCAGGAATGTAAGAGTGATTCAATATAGGCAAATCAATAAATGTAACTCAGCACATAAGTAGACTTAAGGACAGANATTACATGAGCATCTAAATTNATACAGAAAAATACCTTTAAAANTATTCACTATCTCTGCACAATAAAAGCCCNAAGAAATCAGAAATAGAACACACACCCCCAATAAAAGAAAAGCTAGATATGCCTAACTTATAGGCAATGCTATATTAAGTAGAGAAAATATTAAAGAATTTCCTCTAAAATCAGGAATGAGAAAAGGGAGACATCTCTCCACGAACACCCAATGTAGTGATTTAACCCTTTGCTAGAGAAAGAAGAGAAGAAATGAATACAAATAAGAAGGAAAAGGCAAATCATCTCTCTCTGCTGCTATCATCTTAGTCTTAAAGTTCCCAAAATTCTTTCAGAAAACTCTTTGAGCTCATCAATGCTTTCAGAAAAGTAACAGGATATAAAGTTAACAGAAATCAGTACCGTTNCTACACACCAGTTGATGGTTGGTTTGAACTGTCAACTTAACACAATCTAGAATCACCCGGGAAGGGTCTCAGTGAAGGACTTCTCCACTCGGGCTGTCTGTGGGCATGTCTGTAGGGGTTTCTATGGTCTGTGTTAATTGAAGTGGGAAACCCTCCACTGCAGGTGGTGTCATTCCCTGTGCAGGGGATCCCAAACTATATGAATAGGGGAAGTGAGCTGAGAGAAAGCCTGCATGCATTCATTCTTCCTCTGCTGCCAGACTGCTGATGCAATGTCATGGGCTGGCCTCATGCTCCCACTGCTATGTCTTTCCTGACATGATGGATTACATCTTCTCTGCAACTATTAGCCACAAAAGAAAAAACAAACAAAATCCTCTCTCCCTTAAGCTTCCATTGTCACAGTATTTGATCACAGCATCAGAAGAGAAACCAAATCAGAAACCAGCACTAAGAGTGCTGTCCTTGCTGTGATAAATCTGATCATGTGACTTTGGGGCTTTGGAAATTTTCGGGGAAGGGAAGAGTTTGAAACTCTGATCCAGGAAAGAAACCACTGAATGTTATAAGCAGAGCTTAATGGACTATTCCATTGGGGGCCTGGAAGAGAACAATGCTCAGAAAACATGGACAGTGGAGGCCCAGCTCATGAGGTTTCAGAAAGGAACAAGGAGTTATAGACACTGGGTTGGGGCTACTTTGTATATTTTAGCCAAGAATGTGGCTTCATTTTGCCTGTATACTGAAAGTCTAGGACAAACAAAATTGAGATATGATGGATTGATTTGCTTGGCAGAGGAATTTTCAAGGCAGAGTAGTGTTGAAGCTCGTTCTGAAAAGCTGCTGAAATAGATAGAGAAATCAACAACACTACAGAAAAACCTGGGGTGCTACACTGGGACTACAGAGACGTTTCCTCAGAGTCAGCGCACAAAAGCTACACCTGTTACTCAAGGATGCCAGGCTACATTGTGAGCTCAAATCAATATTCAGCAACATCATAAGCATTGCCCACATTACTAGCTTTGAAGACATGAAAGATGCAAGAAAGACTGAGGGGTGGGGTGGGGGTCATAAACAACAGCTGAGGCCAGGCTTGATGTGNTAGAGTCAGAGTCCTCGCAGAGAGGCCAGTGTGTGAAGCTGCTAGGGGAAAGCCTAAGCTGCAGTGGAGACCCAATACCAGGACATCTGCCAAGGACAGCTGCAGGAGTGGACTGGAGCCAGGTTAAGAATAAATCTTTGTACTACAGGTGGCAGAGATGGAAGAGTGGGGATACCCGAGCTTTATAAGCTCAGCCTATTACACTGTGAGTTTCAGATGCTGGACATGGAGGTGTAGGATTTGGTGTTTACCCTGCTGCATTTTAGTTTGGGCCTGGCATATTACTTTATGCCCAGATTCTTCTATTTTGAAATGACAATGTTTACTCTGTGCCATTTTATGTTGGAAGTACATAACTTGTTTTTAATTTCATAGGAGCTCATAGTTAAGAGACCTTGGACTTTTTAAAGTATTGGAATTTTAAAGACTGTGGGGACTTTTAAAGTTGGAGTATATTTTACATTATGAGATAAACATGAGCATTTGGAGCTCATGAACCCTGGACTGACAGCTGTGGAGCCTGCATGGTACTGACCTAGGCCCTCTGCATGTGGGTGACAGTTGTGTAGCTTGGTCTGTTTATGGGACCCCTAGCAGTGGGATCAGGATCTGTCCCTGGCATATGAGCTGGCTTTTTGGAACCTATTCCCCATGCTGGGATGCCTCACCCAGCCTTGATGCAGGGAGAGGAGCTTGCTTCTACCTCAACGTGATATGAAATGCTTTGTTGAACTGAGGAGGAGTGGATGGTTGGGGGGTGGTAGATGGGAAGGGGGGGGAGGAAAATGGAAGAGAGGATGGAGGAGAAATTGTGGTTCGTATGTGAAATAAGTTTAAATTTTTAATAATAAAAATGAGCATTTTGGGGGAAGTGGTAGAAGTGGCGTGTTTTTATGTCAAGTTGATAAATGGTAGAGTTGTGACAGTTTTGTCAACTTGACACCCTCTGGAATCACGTAGGATTGGGTCTCAGTGAGGGACTGTCTAGATCAGGTTGGCCTGTGGGCCTGTCTGTGGGAGTTTATCTTAATTCATTAACTGAGCTAGGAGAATCCTCCCATGATGGCTGCCAGCATCCTCTGGGCAAGGGATCCCGATGTGCAGAACAGAGGACAGAGTAGCTGAGAGCAAGCACACATACATTCTCTCTGTTTCCAGACATCNGATGCAATGTGATGGGCTAGGCTGGTGCTCCAATCACAATGTGATGGGCTAGCCTGGTGCTCCAGCTACCATATCTTCCTAGTTGGTAATGATGGGCATTCTTTTCTAGTTTGTGAAGCATGGAGATTACACACACACACACACACACCTAGGAAGAATATAACTAAGCATGGGGAGAAAATGAAACCTCACATATTTGATTTATAAGAAATTTTGTTGAGAAACAGGAACAGAGTATCTGATTTTTACCTAATAGTAGCTTGGGTAGAAAATAATGGAGTTTTGGTGGAGAAATACTAACTGCATTCTGTTACAAGGCTTATAAAACTCAGAGCCATCGGGAGGAAAGAAACACCTTGCACCTCAGGAGAGTTCCCCAAACATCTCAGCAATAATACCCGTAGGAAAGCCAGAAGCGAATTCAAACCCTCACCTGGCTTCTGAGAGAAACNGCGTGGTTGGCTCTGGTGCACTGAAGCATGCCGGGGATTGAATGCCTTGATGATCCCTCCGTTGTCATAGCTGCAAAATTAATTCCACGTGGTGTTCTCTGACAGCTGCACTAAAGTATANGGTGCTTATNAAATTAATGTCAGGGATTTCTAAAAGTTCCTGTAACCAAGCCAGTGGACCAGCAGGCCANCATGCAAGGGAACATTAGCCCAAACCTTAAGTGCACATTCTGGCACCACCTAGTGTCACACGGGAGGTCGGCAGTTTTAAGAAGGAATAAACCGCANAGCAGAAGTTCACGCAGGGAGGGGTGAATACCTAAGTGTTCTGGAAACTTGGGGAGAGGAATGGGGTAGTGCAATAGTAGGTAGGGGAGAAATAGGGGAGGCCAGCTCCTGATGGAGGCTCAATCAGAGCCATGCGTTTCTGGCAATGAGGTGGCAGGTGACTTGTAGAAAAACTCTGCAGTGGAAACAGCCTGACTTCTGATGGGGTCTGAGCCCCATGCCTTGTCACCCTCGGATTCTTGGGTCAGACCAGACAGTGCTCTCACACAGGAGTCACCTGGGATGCTGTGACTGCGACATATGTTTCTACAGAGACACCAGTGTAGCGGGGTGGAAACCGATACCATCCTCTTAATAGCCGTTCCAAACGCGGAAAAGGCATAGAGACGACGCCGTCCGCGCGGCCCGGGCTGTGAAGAGAGGCACGTGTGACATCTACCCAGCCGGTCCTCCTACTCCCCTCAGAAGACTGACAGCGCGGTTTCCAGTGTTCTCTCCAGATAACCGCGTGACGTCAGCGCGGTTGCCCATCCCAGCTGCTTCTCTCAGATGACCACATGACTTAAGCACGGCCACCTGTCCCAGCTGCTACTTCAGGGGANTTTGTGGCCTCGACCGCCTCAGTTCCTTGCACCTTTCCCTTCAGGTCCCACAGCTCCACTGAGCAAACACGAGGTTGGTCCCCCGGGTGCATTTAGGAGGCTAAGCCTCCGACACTCCCACAGGAAGCCCATGCTGCTACAGCCAACTGACCCGGCCCACTCCCACTCGTCCATCTTCCCAGCTCCGTCCACTCATCAGGTAAGCACCTCTTATTATCCCACCCATGGGCCTCACCCAACACTTTGCTCTGCCCATCCTTTAGATGGCTCAACTGGCTTCTCCAATCCTTCTTCCAGCCCATCCTTTCCTTTTCCCACCCTTTAGCTCTGCCAATCCCTTCTCCCCCACCTCTTAGCCCCGCCCTCACTCAGGCCTCCCCATCTTAGCTCTGCCCATTCCTTCTTCCTGTCCATCCGTTGAAAACAACCACTACTTAAGCTGAGCCCCTCACTTAACCCCACTTCCTAGCCCTGCTCATCTGTCTAGCCCTGTCCATCTCTTCTGCTCTTTTGCTGCTTACACTCATCTTGGAATCTCTTGTCTGCCTCATTTGCATGGTGTTGCTGGGCACAGTTAGAATCACACCGAACACAGCTCAGCCCAGCTGATACTGTTTCCGTTTCCTCTTCAGTCAACCAAGCCCACCTGTGCACCTGGCCCCCTCACACACCAGCCTCGCTGGGAGCTCTTTCCAGGAAGAAGACACAGGACAGGTGTCATGGGATTGCTAACAGCTGAGAGAACCTGGGTTCTGGGGAATCCTGGTCTCCCACATCAAAACTTGGGGCTGTCCTCTCAGCTCTGACCAATTTGTTCCATCTGCAAAATGTCCCTGCTGACAGTACTGGCCCTCTCATAATGATCTTTGGGTAAACTCAATCCATTCTGCAATCCTCTTGCAGCACAAACGCAACATTGGAAGTCAGGGCAGCGGGTGGGTACTCAAACAAGCACGGGAAACTAACTTGAGGTCCTGGGATAAGGGAAGTCCCAGGGCCAGGTTCAATAGCAGAAGCTGGGCTGCACCATGTGGACTTGGTGCCATCCCCTTGAACAGTATTCCCTGGACACCGCCACCTGTGAGTGCACGCTAAGCCTTCTGCTGTTTTTCTGTCACTGCTCAGATTCTCAATCTCTAGAGTGAGTCTGATTGGCTGGGTGTAGGAGTTGGGAAATGTGTCACATTGAGCTAGGTCTAAAGGAACATAAATTTGGTAAAGAGGGGAGGAAAGGATTGCTGTGGGATGTCTTTCTGTAGGCTGTAAATATGTGTTGCTCTGATTGGTTGAAAAATAAAGCTGCATTGGCCTATGGCAAGGCAGCTTAGAGCCAGGTGGGAAATCCAAGCAGATAAACAGGAAGGGAAAGGAGAGGCAGAGAGCCCCACCCCCCTAGACTGCCCCCGAACAACATGTCAGTAGACCAGTAAGCCACTGCACACATGGCAAAACATAGATTAATAGAAATGGGTTAATTTAAGTTATAAGAGCTAGCTAGCAAAAAGCCTGCCATGGCCATATAGTTTGAAAATAATATAAGCCTCTGTATGTTTAATTTGGGTCCGAACACGAGAGGGGGTGGTGTTTCGCCTACTGTACGGCCAGGCAGGACCAGAGAAACTTTCTGGCTACAAAGGAACAGCATGTGCATGACCAGAAAAGGACCAGGGCCATCTTAGAACTGTGCGAGCCATGCTAGGCCAGGTGCTTGTCTGGTCCAGAAATTCAGTGTCCCTGTCCTACTGAGTGGATATTACAGAATTTCTGGAAATTTTGTTGAATTATTTTATTAAAATGTCAGAAGCATTTATAAAGAATTCAAGTTATATATAGAATCATATCATCTTCATATGATATTTTTGACTTCTTCCTTTCATATTTGTAGCTCCTTGATTTCTTTCCCTTACCTTGTTGCTTTAGTAAACTTCAAGTCTTGTATTGAACAGGAGGGGGGAGAGTGAACATCTTGTTTCTGGTTTTAGTGTAAATTTTTGGGACTCTTCTCCAAGATGTACTCTGTGAGATGTGTCCTCTGTATCCCTAGATTCTTCAGGACTTTTATTGTGAAGGGATGTTGCATTTTGTCAAATGCTTTTTTTTCTTTTTTGCATCTAATGAGATGATCATGTGGTTTCTGTCCATGAGTCAAATTATGTGGTGAATTACATTTATTGATTTATGTATGTTGAACCATTCCTGCATCTCTGGGATGAAGCTGACTTGGTCATGGTAGATAATCCTTTTGATGTGTCCTTTGATTTAGTATGCAAGTATTTTATTGAGAATTTTTTGCATCCATATTCATCAAAGGTATTGGCCTATATTTTTTTGTTGGGCCTTTGGTTTTGGTACCAGGTTAATACCAGATTTGTAAAAAGAATTTGGAAATGTTCCCTCATTTTCTGCTCTATGGAATGAGTTGAGGAGTACTGGTGTTAGTGCTCCTTTAATGGTCTAGTAGAATTCTACACCAAATACCTCTGGCTCTGAGCTTTTTTTGACTGAGAGACTTTTAATCACCACTTCTATCTCATTAGATATTATGAATCTATTTGAATTTTATTTCATCTTGATTTCCCTTTGGTAAGCTGTATAGATCTAGAAATGTATCATTTCTTTTAGATTTTTCAGTTTGGTGAAATATAGAGTCTTAATTTTTTAACTTTATTTTATGTGTATGGATATTCCACCTGCATGTATGTCTTTGTACCATGTGAGTTTCCTGGTGCTTATGGAGGCCAGGAGAGGGTATTGGATCCCCTGGAATTGAAATTATAAATGGTTGTGAGCCACTATGTGGATCTTGGGATTTGAACCCAGGAACTCGGTAAGAGCAGCAAGTGCTCTCAGCTGCCCAGCCATTTCTCCAGCCCTCCTTATTCTTTTAATGAATTTGACTAAAGTTTTGTCAATCTTGTTAATCTTTTCAAAGAACCAACTCCTTGTTTCATTGAGCATTGTGTTGCTGTTTCTATTTCATTAACTTCATCTCTGATTTGGTTATCTCTTCCTGTCTAACTTGTTTGTTCTTGGTTTCTTGTTTGTTTTCTTTTTTTTTACTGAGAAAAATGTGTATTCTGTGGTGTCTGGGTGGAATTTTCTATAGATATGTTAGATCCATTTGATTTATGATGTTTTTGAACTCCACAGTTGTTCTTTTATTGTTTTTTTTTTTCTGTTTGTTTTGGGGGATGGGGGATGGCCTGCCTATTGGTGAGAGTCGGGTATTGAAATCACTACTATCATTGTGTTGGGGTCAATTTGTGGTTATAGAGCTACTAGTGTCTCTTTTATGAAATTGGTTGCCCCTGTGTTTGGTGCATATATGTTTAGGATTATAATATTCTGTTGATGAATTTTTTTCTTTAATGTGTGTGTACTGTCCTTCTTTGTCCTGATTAGTTTTGGCTTGAAATCTATTTTTTCCAGATACTAGAATAGTTATGCCAGCTTATATCTTTGTTCAATTTGCTTAGAATATCTTCTCATATCTTTTTACCCTAAGGCGATGTCTGTCCTTGAGGTGAGGTATGCTATGGATGTGGGGAAAGGGAAACACTTGGCTGCTGTTGGTGGGAGTACAAACTGGTACACACTGTGGAAATAAGTGTGGAGGCTCCTCAAAAAGCTAGAAGTAGCAGAATGTGGTGGCATATGCCTTTAGTNCTAGGACTCAAGAGGCAGAGGCAAGCAGCTCTCTGTGAGTTTGAGACCAACCTGGTCTACACAGTGAGTTACAGGCCAAATAGCACTACAAAGTAAAATCTTGTCTGATTAAAAATAGTTCTACTACAGGAGCCAGCTCTACCACCCTTGGGCATTTACCCAAAGGACTTTTCCTCCTACCGTGGAGATGCTTGCTCATTCATGTTCATTGTTGCTCTATTTACCCTAGCCTGAAAATGCAAACAGCCTTGATGTCCACCAGCTGATGAAGTAATAATGAAAATGTGATACACTTAATAATAATATTCTGCTCTTAAGGAGAATGAAATTATGAACTTCCCAGGTAAACTTATAGAGCTGGAAATAATCATCATGAGTGAGGTAATCTAGACACAGACAAATGCTAGACACAGAAAGACAAACACTATGTGTTTTCTCTAATTTGTAGATGTTAGCTTTGAATCTTCAGATATATGTGTTTAATTTAGAATATCCAATGAAGTTAGGAAATTAATAAGGGGCCATGAGTAGGGGATTGGAAGAAAGACAGAATGCAATGGTATAAAGTGCTTAAGGAGGAATAATGGAACAGAAATATATATTATGGAGTTATCCATAATATATGGAGCAACAACACTCCACAGGCTAACAAACAAAAAGCCCTGTGACAGAAATGGGTTACCTCTTTTGGAGTTGTTGGCCAGTGGTGTCCCATAGATCCCTAAACATCACCCTCTAGTCTAATGCTCTTGGTTACTCCAAACTTGATGGTAAGACCCTATTGCTGAGGACACCACATACTTGAGTGTGGTGGTATTTTATCTATGTCCCCAATAAAATTTATCTGAGGATCACAGGAACAAAGTCAGCTGCTAGTCTTGCAGTGTTAGCACATGCTTAATCCTATCACCTAGCAGGCAGGATCTGTCTGGATCTCTGTGAGTTCCAGGTCACACTAGGAACAGAGTCAAGTGTGGAAACACATGCCTTTAATCCCAGCATCAACCATAGAATTCTGGAGGTCTATACAGACAGACAGGAAGTGATGTAACTAGGCTGAGAGAGCCAATGGGAGAACAGAACAGAAAGGAATATAGTCTTGGAGATATAGGAAGTCACACACTCTTCCGGAAGCAGCGGCATTGTGAGGTGAGGCTGGTAGCTGTTCCTAATTCCTCTGATCTCTGTCAGACTTTCACCCCTATCCCTGGCTCCGTGTTTTATTTAACAAGACCATTTAGAAATTTGTCTTACACTTGAATCATAGAATGTAGGGAAATCAAGCTGTTACTGACCTGGAAGTTTCATCCCGACTGACTACCTTTCATGGATTTGGAAAGGGCTATGCACATCACCATAGGAGAAAGTCACTAATTTTATACAGCTGTGAACCCTGTAAACTACAATAGACAAGCCAGGAAGACATGCCCACGGGTGCAACTGTGTCACAAATGTCATGGCAGTAACCCAACCACTTCCTGATTGGATGCAGGCCCACTCCACAAGTTGAAATCTATACCCAGCACAAGTATCAGGGCTAAAGAACCTGTAGGTAGATAAGTCATAGGCTCTAAGGGAGAATTTAATACTACTATGCTAAAGGAGCATATTAAATCAATTCCTAAGGACAACTACCCATAGATTAGTGCACCACTCAACTCTCGTCATGATTCTTTTCTCAGTAGATGGAGATTAACACAGAGACACACAACTGGTCAAGATAAAGAGAATAAGAGACTTCAGAATACTCAGATATAAATGGAACATCTGTATTCCACACCTAATACCATAATTAACGAGACAATTCCACACAGATTAGCTAACAATCAAGATAGGTTTATTTCTGGGGTAACTTACAGAACAAGTGAGGGGTCAGTTACAGGATCCGGGAGAGAGAAGACACAATCCAGCGGAGAACTCTAGCTTGGTCTCCAACCTCGTATCCAGGACCACATGGGATCCAGAAGAAGAAGGGGGTAAGCACATAGGCACCTCAGGTCTTAAGGGGCTCCCCCTGTGCCACAACCCAGGGGGAGGTCCTAGACAGGTATGGCAGTTACCTATTGCCACTGTAGGGACAGTGTTTCAAGGTCAAAGCCGAAACAGCTATCCACTACATACACCTTTCTCCAAGAGCCAGGGATCATTGCAGAAGGAGGTGAAGAAAGACTGTAAGAGTCAGAGGCAGGGGATGACTAAAGGTTTTCCCTGTGCTGTAGAGTGGTTGCACACACAAACTCCCAGCAGTTGTGACAACATGCACAGGACCTCACAAGCTCAAACCAGACAAAATCCTAGTATGGAGAGGGAAGATGGGCATGGAGTCTCAGCACTAGCTAAGGAGCTTGGAAATTGATAGGTGCTGGAAGAAGAGTCAGTTTTCTTTAAGGCTGCAGCCCCTGGTAGGTCAATCAGTGGAGGATCAGACATCTAAGAGTGTATGCGCAGCACAGATTATGCTTGATGGCTTTAAAAACAAAAAAGAGGGACAGGAGAGATGGCTCGGTGGTTAAGAGAACTGACTGCTCTTCCAGAGGACCCAGGTTCAATTATGGGCACTCACATAGTGATTCAAAACTGATTGTAATTCCAGTTCCTTGGGGACAGTTTGGGTACCAGATACGAATGTAGTGCACAGACAAGCATGCAATTCATGCTTTTTACTGAGGTTTTACTTTTTACAGAGCTGTTTACTGAGGCAAAAAAGCAAAGAGCAGAGAAGGGTGGAGTCTCCAGAGCTGGTGGAGAAGGAAGGGTGGAGTCTCCAGAGCTGGTGGAGAAGGAAGGGTGGAGTCTCCAGAGCTGGTGGAGAA
>LZPO01087401.1:60720-81835 GCA_001675575.1 Neotoma lepida | reverse complement strand
AGGGTGGAGTCTCCAGAGCTGGTGGAGAAGGAAGGGTGGAGTCTCCAGAGCTGGTGGAGAAGGAAGGGTGGAGTCTCCAGAGCTGGTGGAGAAGGGTGGAGTCTCCAGAGCTGGTGGACTGTCTAGTGTCTAGTGGGTTGATCTTTTGTAGGACCCTGGGCTTTCCCTCTTTGGATTCCCATTTTTTCTTTCTCAGTTCCCTCCTCCCCTCTCCCATTACTGCATCTCCTTGGCCAGGATGGTCCTTGACTCTAAGAGATATTCCCAGCTCCCAAGTGGGGTTGTTGTCTCTCTTTATACTCCGGGCACTGTGTGAGAGAAGTTTCTCTCTTTTCCTGTGACCTCTTCCCTGACTGCTTATTCCCTGCTAACTCCTCACACAGTAAACCCTTTTATTGTTTATTTGTATATGTGTTGTTGGTGTCTGTTTTTTTTAATTTTTCCCTCCTAGATTTTATGTTTTTATTGAAAATAATTTTTCATACATTATATTCTGGTCACAGCTTCTGCTCCCTCATCTGTTCCTATACTCTTCCCATTCTCCACCCCCACCCAACTCCCCACCTTCTTTCTATCTTTGGAAAACAAACAGGGAAAACAATGAACCAAAATAAAACAAAACAAAAACAAAGAAATAGAAAATTAAAGGCAAAAGCATGAGAAACACACACACACACACACCATAAAATCACAAAATCGAAACTATAATATAAAAGACTGCACCAGGCTTTTTTTCTTTTAGGCCACCAACTACCTCCCAAATCATGACACAGAGATTTCTTATTAGTTATGAATGCTTGGCCTAGCTTAGGCATGTTTCTGGCTAGCTCTTTTAACTTAAATTATTCTGTTTCTCTTTACCTACCTTTTGCCTCAGGTCTTATTACCTTTCTTACTTTCATATATCTTACTTTCATTGCTTCTCTATGTCTGCTGGCTGGCGTGGGCCTGGTGTCTTGCCCTGGGCATCTCCCTTGTTCTCTCCTTTTTGCTCATTCTCCTCCTATTTATTCTCTCTGCCTGGCAGCCCCATCTATCCTTTTCCTGCCTACCTTCTGGCCGTTCAGCTCTTTATTAGACTAATTAGTGTCTTAGGCAGGCAAGGTGAAACAAATGCAACACATCTTTACATAATTAAACAAATACAGCATGAACAAATATAACACAGCTTTACACAGTCAAAGTAATATTCTGCAGCATAAACAAATGTAACACATTTTTGCCTAGTTAAATAAATATTCCACAACAAAAAAAAAGTAAGGTAAAAAACAAAACAAAACAAAAAACCCAAAGCATTATGAGACAAAAAAAAAAAATCTCCAAAGCTACCATTGAATTGATTTGTTTTGTGTTGGCCATCTACTGATGGGCATTGGACCTCCCTTAAGTGTGGTTTGTATACCCAGTGAAACTCCATTGGAGAAAACTAATTTTTCCTTTGTGAGCAGTTGTCAGCAGTGATAGCTTCTTGGTTAGGGATGAGGGTTCCCATCTACTTCCCCTCTCAGCACTGAGGCCCCATCTGGTTTGTACCTGTGCAAACCTGTGCATGCTGCCACAGCCTCTGTGAGTTCATATGTGTATCAGTCCTGTTGTGTCTGGAAGACACTGTTTGCTTGGTGTCTTCCATCCCTCCTGACTCTTAGAATCTTTCCACTTCCTCTTCTGCATAGCTCCTTGAGCCCTGAGGGGAAAGGTTTGAGAAGGACATCCCATTTAGAATGGAATGTTCCAAGGTTTCTCACTTTCAGCACATTTTCCAGTTCTGAGTCTGTATTTGTTCCCATCTACTGCAGGAGGAAGTGTCTCTGATGATGGCTGAGTGATGCACTGATCATGGACATAACAGAATGTCATTAGGAGTCATTCTATTGCTATGTTCCTTTAGTAAGACAGTAGTATTTGGTTTTCCTCTCCATCTATGGCCTAGCTAGCCTCAGATTCTTGGCCGCCCGATCAGTGCCAGGCATGGGTTCCATCTCATGGAGCGGGCCTTAAATGCAGTCAGTGTGGTTGGTCACTCCCACAGTGTTATCTGTGCCATTTTTCACCAGCATATCCTGCAGGCAGGTCACCACTGTACATTGAAGGGTTTGTAGCTGGGCTGACATTCAGCTTTCTCCTCTGGTGGCACGTGGACTACCTTCCAGTACCATGAACACTAGTCACAAGGGGTGAGGGCTCTAGGTAGGCACCAGTTCAACTTCTCCATAATTCAGTGAGATGTGTAGGTGTTGTCTGCAGCAATAGGGCTGTACCAGCAGTTTGTAGAGAGCAACCAATAGGCTTAGCAATCAAGCAAACAAGCAACAATCAAACACTCAAGCAACAACCTGAGTTATTTGTTGTACAACAGCTCAATTAGATGTAACCCATTCCTGGCACTGGAAGTTTCATTTGGTGGTGAGAGACATGCATTTGGGGCTTTGTCTCCCCGGTTATTTGGTGATTCCATTTAGATTTCTTTCATATGTATACAGAAGCTTCTAGCNGCAGGTTTCCATATGACCTCTCCAATGGCCCTGTTAGCTGTCCCTCATGTCCCTTCCTTGCCCACCTCTTCCCTCCTTTCTGTTTAATCCTCCCATTCCAGCCCCCTCTCATCTCTCTATAACTATATATTCTATCTCCCCTTCCTTGGGAGATCCCCGCACCCAGTCTCTTACTGTATACCCAACCTCTATGATTATGCAAATTCCTATTTTGCATAATTATGCATTACTATTAAAAGCTTAAAGCCTAACATCCACATATAAAGGAATACATACCATATTTGTCTTTTGGGGTCTGGGTTACCTATCTCACTCAGGATGGTTTTTATTTCTAGCTCCATCCATTTACCTGAAATTTTCATGATTTCTCTTATTTAACAGCTGAGCAATATTCCATTGTGTAAATGGAATGTAAATTTTATTTATTCATCTATTTATGGACATCTAGGTTGTTTTGGCTATTATGAATAGAGCAGTAATGAACGTGGATGAGCAAGTGTCTCTGTAGTAGGATGGAGGGTCCTTTGGATATATGCTTAACTGTGGTATAGCTGGATCTTGAGGTATATCCATTCCCAACTCCCTGAGGAACTACCACACTAATTTCTATAGTGGCTGTACAAGTTTGCTCTCCCGACAGCATTGGTTGAGTGTTCCTCTTACCCCCACATTTTGCCAACATAAATTGTCATTTGTTTTATTGATCTTAGCCATTTTGACTAGTGTAAGATGAAATCTCAAAAGTAGATCTGATTTATGCTTCCCTGATAACCAAGAATTTTGGACATTTCTTAAGTGTTACTCAGCAATTTGTGTTGCATGTTTTCAGAATTCTCCATTTAGTTCTGTATGCCATTTTAATTAGGTTATTTGTTTTCTTGGTGTTCAGTGTTTTAGTTCTTTATATATTTTAGATATTAGCCCTCTATCAGTTGCATACATTTGTAAAGACCTTTACCATTCTGTAGCCTGCCACCTTGTCCTAATGATGGTGTCCTTTGCCATACAGAAGCTTTTCAGTTTCATGAGGTCCCATTTATTTTTGTTCTCAGAGAGTGCAAGCCTGGTCCTGGCATGAGCTTTTGAAACCTCAAAGCCCACCCCAAAGGAATATACTTCCTTCAACAAGGTCACACCTCCTAATCCTCCTAATACTTCCAAATAATGCCAATTCCTTGTGACTAATCATTCAAAAAATATGAGCCTATGAGAGCCATTCTTATTCAAACCATCACACCCCCTGGACAAGTGTCACATCAGGTAAATGCCACACTGTGACACCTAGACAGTTCTCATCTTTGTTGTCTACAGACACATAGCAGGTAGACTGTCATTTTTAATAGTGAGAAAACAAAATCAAGGACTTCAATAGCCCAGAGACACATAGCAAGTTGGGCAGATGGAGTCATGTTAGGCAGTTTGGAATCATTATGACCAAAAAAAGACAAAGAGGAGGAACACAGTCTTTATTTTGGCTCATGGTTATAGAGGCTTTGGTGCATGGCTGGCTAGCTCTGTTAATTTTACACTTTCAGCAGAAATGACATGGAACAAAGGCAAGCTAGATGGCACAGCAAGCCAGCAATAGGAAACAGAGGTTAAGAAGGGCCATGGACAAGACATATCCTTCAAATGCTGTCTTAGTTAGGGTTACTACTGCTGTGAGGAAACACTATGACCAAAGCAACTTGGAGGAAAGGATTGATTTGGCTTATATTTCCACATCACAGTTCATCAAGGAAGACATGACAGGAACTCAGGCATGGCAGGAACCTGGAGGCTGAAGCTGATGCAGAGGCCATGGAGGGTGCTGTTTACTGGTTTGCTCCCCATGGCTTGCTCACCCTGCTTCCTTAGAGAATCCAGAACCACCAGTCCAGGACAGCATCACCCACAATGGGCTGGGACCTCCCCCATCAAACACTAAATAAGAAAATGCCCTACAGGCTTGCCTACAGCCAGATCATATGAAGGCATTTTCTCATTTGAGGTTCCCTCCTTTCAGATAATTCTAGCTTGTGTAAAGTAGACATGAAACTATCCAGCACAGTTGACCTTTTGTCATCTTGACACAAACACATCACTGTTAAGCCACAATCTTTCCTTTCTTGCTCATCCCCAAGACCACACATTAATAACACTATAACATAAAATATTTTGCAAATTTAAAAATTCCTATAGTCTCTACAAATTCAAACACCTTAAAATTCAATCTCTTTAAAAATCCAAAGTCTTTTGCCGGGCAGTAGTGATGCACGCCTTTAATCCCAGCACTCAGGAGGCAGAGGCAGGCGGATCTCTGTGAGTTTGAGGCCAGCCTGGGCTACCAAGTGAGTTCCAGGAAAGGCGCCAAAGCTACACAGAGAAACCCTGTCTCGAAAAACCAAAAAAAAAAAAAAATCCAAAGTCTCTTTTAATAAAAAAAAACTAAAAATCACTTTTAAAAATTCAGTCTCTCAAGTGTGAGTTCCTATAAAATCAAAAAATATTAAATACTTTATTACTTCAAGAGGGACGTACCAAGTCACAATTAGATCAAAACAATGTTGAATATCTGGGAATCATGATCTTCTGGGCTCCTCCAAAAAGCTTGGGTCACTTCTCTGGCTCCACACTCTGCAGCATACACAGCTTGTCTTCTAGACCAGGCCAGCTACACTCCACAGCTGCTGCTAGTCTTGGCAGTCATCCTATGGAACTGGCATCTCCAAAATGCTAGACCTTCTGCTGCAACGGGGCTACAGTTTCACCAATAGCCTCTTCTAGGCTCTCTTCATAGGGCAAAGCCACAGTTGCTCTCCATGACCCCTTCATGCCTTCAAAAACAGTACCACCTAGCTGANTCTGACACTACCAAGCTCGGCTGCCAGCACAAGGTACAAACTTGGCTACTTCTGGAACACAGCTTCTGTGTGCTGACTCTTGGGAAACACTTGCCAGAAGATTTCACCTNGGTGATGCTGTTCTTTTCTTACCACTGCTAATCTCTCAGCCCCAGCTAACCAGCATCAATTGTCCCAGGAAAGCGAAGGCTTCACTTCAATAGTGCCGATCTCTTGTTAAATCACCGCTGGCTCTTCAGCCCCAGCTGCCCAGATACTACAGATTCCTCACACATATGNCCCTATAGTTGCTTCCCTCTGAAACTTCATGCCAGGCCTCCATCATCTGCACACTGCTCCCAACATTCTTAGCTCCCAAGCCTCTACAGAACAGCCCACTGAGATCTCAACACTCAATAGTTTTCTAGTCCAAAGTTTCAAAGTCCTTCCACAGTCCTCCCCAAAACACATGGGAAGCAATACTCCATTCCTAGTACCAAGTTCTTAGTTAGGGTTACAATTACTGTGAACTATCCAGTACAAATGCTACCCCAAGTGACCTATTTCCTCCAACAAGGCCCCATCTTCTGTCTCCACTATTCCTAATGGTACCATCAAATCATGAAATTCATCAGTGGGTTGACCCTTCAATATTTCAGAGCTCACATGATCTAATAACCTCTCATGACTGGATACACCATCTGGGACCACACATGAGGCACATGAGCCTTTGGGGAGTGTATGAACCACCAAACTGTAAGAGATGTGTTCTCATCTGGCTCTTCCCACTTCGAGTGCAGGCTTTGCCAACCCCAACCATTGTAAGGTGGTCCCAGTGAAGAACCAGTGTCTTCTGTTCAAACTCTCAGTGCGCTCACCTGACTTTCCTGCTGTCCCATTCAAGACACTTGTCTAAGAAGCTGGGGGATCTTCTGGCCCAGAGGAGAAAAGGAAAAAAGCCTAAATCTAGGCTTGAGGATTTGAACAGCCTGCTGGGAATTCAAACTCCTGAACAGCCCTGGTTGGGTCACCAGAAACGGCCCTCTTGGCTTTCCAGACTCTTGAGCATCTCCTGACAGCACTGCCCAAATCTCTAGACCTCTCATTCATCTTGCTGCCTGGCTCCTCTTCAGTTTCTTTCTACTCTCTATTTCTGTCTGTCTGTTTCTGTCTCTCTGTCTGTCTCAGTCTATCTCTGTCTCTGTCTGTCTCTCTCTCTGTCTCTGTCTCTGTCTCTCTCTCCTTAGCAAGATAAGGTGCCCTAGCAGACCTCCTGTGCTGGTATACCTGCCCTCAGCTGCTGTGAGATATGTCAGCAGCTACCCCTGTCACTGATTGTGACCTCAGAGGCTTCTGACCTTGCAA
Organism: Neotoma lepida; assembly: GCA_001675575.1. NCBI lineage: Eukaryota > Metazoa > Chordata > Mammalia > Rodentia > Cricetidae > Neotoma > Neotoma lepida. Next base: position 75,156 of record LZPO01087401.1, on the reverse strand, counting down.
TAGGCCTGTGAGCCCTGTTGGCCCTACGTCATGNGGTTATGGCTCCCTTGGTGGCCTGGCACCCAGAACCATGGCCAGCATCAACCTCTGTGGTGTCACTTAAGCCTGTGTATCAATGTGCAGCTCTGCTGGTTTGCTTGCTCCCAGAACACNCTGGACCTGGACCTCCCATCTGACCAAGGCTTCTGACGGTGGCAGCAGAGCCCAGCCGTGGGGCCACAGCAGCTCTCCCACTTGCAACTTTCTGGACAAGAACAATTTTGGGGCTTTGTGATCCAAGTCCTAATCCTTGTCACATTCAAGATTTAAGCTAGGCTGCCTTGGTGAGCTCCAGTAGCCTGTGTGAACAGTCCCATGCCAGTTAGTGAAGTTACAGTTACTGCTGTAAGATGGCAGTAGAGATGCCTGGAATGGGTGTCATGGAGTCAAATGGTTCCCTGGACTCTGCAGTGGTCCCTGCCCCAGAGGGAAGCAGCAGTAACAGGGCCATCCTTCAAATGGATGGCAGATGGCTGAAAGGGACTCCTGCCACCTTGGCCTTTCAGGATTGTCTGAGCTATTGGAAGCCCGGCATTCCTAGCTGTTTTTCTTGGGTGGATGCTGTTCACCTGCTGTCGATCTTTCTTCCCTTCCCATGAAAAATGAGGCAATGACAATGTTCTCCATCAGAGGGGAAGTCAAATGAGCTCGACAGATACCACTCATGACCTCCTACTCGTGCATCTGCTCTGGCAGCCTCCTCTTGTTTTCTAGCCATGGCTGAGGGGGACACAGCCTGACATCCTCTGTGATGGAATCGAGAGACCACAAGAAGCCCCATCGGTGTAAGAAACACAAAATGAAGAGGCAGGAGAGATTCATCAAGAAGTTTCCTTTCAGGTATAAGATACCTAGACACCTAGGGCTGAACCCTGTTGCAACCCCTACATTGTTCCCAGGTCCCCAGAACGCAGGTGTTCTGAGGACCTGGAGCTAGGAGGAGAGACACTAGTCCATGGGGCCCTTTAAGAACACTGTGCTGTGGCCAAGAATCTAGCTCTCCTTCATCTGCTGTCCCAGTCCAGGTAAGCCAAAGGGTGGAACAAAGGTTTTGTAAAACACTGAGTATGAGGCCAGACACATAGGAAGGTCCAGGTGTGAACTCTTGTGGGTGGCTGATTGCAGGCACATAACCTCTCAAGGGCCCTTCTAGGTTATCTTGGTTGACGGAGCCCGGCCCAGCTTCCCCACAGTCTTGGAAGGCCAAGAACAAGTCACTGAAGGACCAGCTGCCCTTACAGAAGAAGCTTGTGCCAACACGGTCCATTCCTCCCCCAGGGTAAGTTCCTGTACTTGGCTGCCCTCAATGGCCACATACAGACAAATGTCTCATTGACATCATCCTACCCTACACAGGGAAATCTCAGTCACCTTCGGGCAGGTCCTCTCAGAGAGTCAACAGACACGTGACTACAGTGCTCCATCCTAAAAAGAAGTGTAGGGAGCAAGAGGCTCTACCAGGCTGCAAGTCCTGCCTGTACGCAGGCAAGGTGGACAGGCCGCTCCATACTGAGGGACTTCAGGGACAAATGGCAAAGGGTATCCTGACACCCCAGCCCCACCTCAATGCCTCAGACTGGTCACTGTGAGAAATTAGTTCTTCCCCAAACGGGAGGAGCAGCCAGGGCTCGGGAGTTAGGAAACAGACGTGGGGGCTGCAGAGCCCACCACATTAGAACAGATGAGCAGGGTGCAAGTGGAGAAACCCCAGCCCCATGAGGTCCTCTAGCTCTGACCCTTGCTTGCTTCTTGCTGGAAAGCCAGTTGTGGGGCCCGGGGCATAAAGAAGGAGCAAGGTGAGAGAGAAACAGGAACCTTGGAGGAGAAGCCCAGTGTAGGGGACTGCACTTGCAGGTACCCTAAGGGGGAAGAGAGAAAGGACCCACCTAGTGGTCTGTGAAAGCAGCCTCAGGCCAGGAGGTAAAAGAGGAGCCAGTCGTGAGTGGGAGGGGCCAATCTCAGATTGAGACCAGTCTCTGGTGGGGAGCTAGGAGGTAGTCTCAGGTGATGGTAACCACAGAAGAAAAATGAGCATGACTTAGCTGAGCCTGTCAACCAACATAGCTCACCCAGTGGGTGGGCAGGACTAGGGGATACCCTGAGGCCCAAGAAGCATTTGAAATCTGCTGCGTCTAACTTGGATTTCTGAGACTGGACAAGCAGGTGGCAGGAGTTTGTGAGCCCCTTTCCAGATATGGCCCTGTCTTCCCTGGCTGCTTGGAACCTGCAGGGCTCCCTGGGTCAGGTGTGGTTCTGTGTGGCTTCTCTAGGGTCGGAGCTCCGGACTATCCATCACCATCCAGCTTCTTCTCGCAGCCGCCACATCCTCCAATATGTAACTTCTGGGAACTTAAATTACTGAGCCTCCGCTTCCCTAGACAAGACCTTGGCAAGTTGCCTCCTCCAAAGGCTGGTGCTGACCAGCCCTACACCAGTGGGACTTCAGGGCCATCTGAGAGCTTTCCCTAGAACATATACTCTTCATGGCCCCTTTCTCAGCCACCTTCTCTCTGCTCCAAGCAGCTACCACAGAGATATTTGTAAAGGCAAGCAGCCTTGTAGGCCACCAAAAACCAGGAGTAGTCCCATCCCCCACACCAAAGACCATACAGCACCAATAAACTTCACAGGTTCAAATCCCATTTCTGCTCANACTGGTCAATTTGCCTCTAGTTTCTCATTTTTAAAACAGGTATAACATTTAATCACGAGGCCTTGGAGTAATATTTAAAAGAGCAAATGACACTTCTAGAACATTATCCAGATACATGCACATGTAAGCCAAGGGATTGGGACAATAATAGTCATTCTAGTAGTTGGAAATAGCAAGAGTGGGGTGATGGGAATGTCTTTCTAAAAATGTGTTGCTCTGATTGGTTGATAAATAAAGCTGTTTGGCCAATGGTGAGGCAGAATAAGGTTAGGCAGGACAATTGAACTAGGAGGAGAGAAGCAGAAAGCAGGGCTGAGCAGACGCCATTCTGCCATCTAGAAAAACAACATGTAACGGCACACAGGTAAAGCCACATGGAACACGTGGCAACATAGATTTATAAAATGGGTTAATTTAAGATGTAAGAGCTAGCTAACAAAAAGCCTGCCATGGCCATAGTTTAAAAATGATATAAGCCTCTGTGTGTTTATTTGGGTCTATGCGACAGCGGGAGCCAGGCAGGACTGGACAAACTTTCATCTACAGTGGGGAGCCAACTAAACACCCATTAGTAGGCATTGCTGATGCTCACAGCTACACCTACAATCTTAGGTAGCCTTTAAAAGAAAGAAAAACCATGTATTGATCTGGAATGATATATAAGGTATAGAAATATTTTTAAAGCATAGAAGTATATGAGAAGCTGTCTTGTACATATTAAAAATGTGTGTGTGTGTGTGTGTGTGTGTGTGTGTGTGTGTGTGTGTGTTGCCTGCAAGGGGACATGTTGGCATGTGAAGGGACATCTAGAAGAGGCATATAGTCAGTGCCCCGTTAGAGGGCATGTGTTTGTAACCATCATCAGCAGGTGTAAGCACTGACAGGGTGGCGGTACAGCACCTAGAGGCATCCGGATGTGACACACCTGGGAGTGTGGCATTATAGTTGGGTGTCAGCTTCAGCAAATCGGTTCCATCAGGGGCTCCGTGGAAGTCGAATTGAGCTGAGAACCTATGCGAGTGATATAGAAACAGGTGTGAAACAGCTGAGTACCCAGTGAACTGTCACAGTGTGAGGGCCAGGATATACCTAGCAGAGAGGGTGGGTGATGACTGGTGTGACCACAGGCCCCAGCCTCTCACTTCACAGTTTGGCTAGAAAGGCAGAGCTATGGTCTTGGGTTTCTGGGAAAGATACCAGGCCCTGGGCTCTCCACATTCCTCCAGTGAAAGAAGGGAAGGCTTTGGGCAAGGATTCATAGAGCCATCAGCAGCAGTGACAGCTTCTTTCAAGATCCATAGAGGCAAGGATTGTGCACAGGCCTGTGGCTGCTCACACAGACAGGTGCTCTGAAGGCCTCAGGCAGATGCCTGTGAGAGAGAACCCAGCACAAACAAAGGCCAATGGTGAGTGACTGAGCAGGCAGATCTCAGGGCCCCTCTGTGCCCCACAGATGGGGTTTGACTTGGCCTGCTCTCATTCAACTGCCTGCAGTCCTGCTTTACCCATATAGAACTCTGAGTGGATGAGGAGAAACTCTGCAGTGCTGGCAGTCCCAACCCTTGAGTGTCTGAGGCCCAGGAGCTGGACTGGCATAGCCAGAGGCTGCAGCTCAAACCCTGAGAGCCAGGGTCCTGTTACTCCAAGCTGTAGAAGCCACAGACTAGGGGCTCCAGATGCTCAGGCTGGGGCATCGTTTCCCTGAGCTTTACCAGCAGCCCATCATTAGGCAGTTGCTGTAACCCTCAGCTTCTGGCAACAGTGAACAGCACCAGCTGCAGGCAGCAGGCAGCAGGCAGCAGGCAATGCTTCTTAACAGGTATTAGTGTCAGAATCCTCTGCTCCTACAGTAAGTGACCTAGGTTCCATGAGCACTTTCCTCTGATCTGCCTGCCACCTTACATTCTTGTGCTGCTCAACAGCAGAAGAAATAGGTTCAGAGACACAGTGAGAGAGTTGCTCAAGATCTGGCAGGTAAATGGCCCAATGAGGCAGAGAAACTCCCCAAAGTGAAAATGTAACAAAACCTATTTATTTAAAAAAAACATGACCAGGCCAGCTCCCCAGCAGTTACGCTGGAAAAACTGCCATCATAGTGCATCCTGGCCTCTGATGACACAAGGGAAGACCCGGAATCTTGCAATGAGATCAAAGGTAGACCACCCAGGTAGAGGTGGAATGGCACTGCTCTACCATCCTACGACTGCCAAGGCAGCAGACAGTTCACATTGATTCCTAAGCAGTGCCTGCTGACAGGGATAGCCATACCTCCCGAGGCTGGCATAGCTTCTCTCCGGCCATGTCTGCCCTTGCCAGCCTGAGGAAGGCACAGGGCAGAACCTCAGGGCACATTAAACCAAACCGTGGCATTCTGTCTCGTAGCACCATGGACAGGCTCTGTGTAGACATGACCAAGAATGACTCCTCACAACCAAAACATCACCACCAAAAAGAAAAAGAAAAAGTAAAATAAAAACCTAGGTCCTGGAGAGAAGCCTGCCACCTGCAGCAGGAAGAAGAGACACGCATCAAACCAAAGGCAGAAAAGGCCAGAACTGTCACCTGAGGCAAGCTGTGCCCAACCCAGTCGGTGTGAGTGTGATCTGTGTCCAGGATCTTGGTCAGGTCCACTGAGTAAGGTATGCCAATGGTTCTCCAATCCGCTCTACCAGGTTCATTCCACACCTCCTGGCGGCCTCTTGGTCACAGAAGTCACAGGCCCTTCTCAACACCCTCCACCCCTACTGCAGCCGCAGGTAGGAGGGGGCGGAGTAGTTAAAGAGCAGAAAGTCCATCTTATAGAGGTCAAAGAGGCGGCGCTGGTAGAAGGGGCTGATGTCCTGGAAGAGGCGCCGGGCTTGGTCACGCGTGGGGTCCTTCTCTGACCTCCGCGGTGGAGCCGGGAAGCGCAGGCCCGGCTCGCCCACCAGGTCCAGCACAAAGGCCGCGTCATCCGCCAGCGTCTCGAACTTGCCCACCACGTCGTAGCGCACTAGGCAAGGGTGGCACAGCGCGTGCGCGCGCTCCCAGTGCTCATTGAAGGGCTCGTGGCGGCGCGTGCGCGGGTCGAGCAGGTAGGCCAGGAACTCGGCGAAGCGCACGTCGTGGCCGCGGGCCAGCGCGTCGGGCTGCGCGTGCGGTCGGAGGCGGCGCACGATGCGCGTGCCGTAGCGCCGCTGGAAGGCCGCGCTGTGTGGCCCCGCCAGCTTGTTGCGGTAGGCCGAGGCCAGGCGCTCGAAGGGCTCGCGCACGAAGAGAAAGGCCAGGTAGTCCCGCAGCCTCCGGTTGACCTCGGCCGGCGCAAAGTCGGCCAGCGAGGGCAGCAGGCCAGGCGCATGCGCCTCGTGCGCGGGGATTGAGCCCGGATCCCCACGGCCGCGCAGCGCCAGCAGCACGCGCTTCCAGTTGGTGCAGGCCACCTTGGGCACGTAGCAGTACAGCAGCCCGTGTGCGTCGTCCACCAGCACATGCCGCAGGTCCTCTGGCTGCAGCAGGCGCTGGCGTCGTGTGTGGCGGCTGCAGGCCTGCTGTAGCAGCTCGCGCCGTTGCTGGTGCACCTTGGCCATCAAGGAGGGCTGACCCTGCAGGCGACAAGGGACGGAAGCAGGCAGGGCCAATCTTCAGAGTGCAGCAGGCTCCAGGCTGAGGCTGCACAGATGCCATGTGCCCAGGGACTCAGGCAAGGGACTCCCCCACTGGAAACTAGAACCCCAGTGGTGTCACCAGTCTCAGCATGGTCTGGGGTCAGAATCTGCCCTGGAATTGGAGGGAATGCAGTCTAACTGCTGAGACGGGAAGGATGTGAGGAATCAGTGCTGGGTACTGTGTGCACACTAGGATTGCCGAGAATGAGTCTTTATAGGACCGGGTAAACTGGAGAAAGAAGGTTGGCTGAGGGCAGGGTGCACAGCATATAACCGCAAGCACACGTGGACCATCTGTCCTCTGCTGTGGGTTTAATTCTTGCTGTCATTGTGTCCTCCCCACTTCACCACTCTGGCAAGGACAACAGAAAGGCTGTGCCCTGGCTAGCCTTGAAGCATAGCCATCCCTTGGCAGCAGCCAGTCAGCTACTTGTAGGATATGGGCTTTTATGTGTGTGATAGTTAAATAAATATACTGATTCTGTATGAATGGATGGACACATTTCTTTGGAGCTTGATTTATTTTTACCCCAGAAATTTTTTTTCATTTTATGTGTATGGGCGTTTTGCCTTCATGTACATTTGTGTGCCACGTGCATGCAATGCCCAACGAGGCCAGAAGAGGGCATCGGATCCCCTAGAACTGGAATTACAAATGGGAATGAGCCACCATGTGGGTGCTGGGAGTTGAACTTGGGTTGGCTACAAGGGCAATGAGTGCTCTTAACGCTGAGCCATCTCTCCAGCCCACCACCAGTAAATTTTAATTTCAGTGCTTTGTCAGGAAACCATCTTTCCTCTGAGGGAAGGGGCACGAGCCACCAGCATTTACCTAGCACTTCCTGTATGCCAACCACAGTACAGCACTATGAATTAAATCCTACTCAGAGGACCATGACTGTGGTCCACTTAGCCTGCCTCAGCCATGCAAAGACCCAAGCTGTGCTTACAGAGTATCCCTTCAAATTTATTCTTCAATAGGATCCTCATCTCCAAGCCCCTACCACCATTCCACCTCCATGGTTTTGAGACGGAGGAAGGGTAACCACTAGGGTGCAGGGCACTGTTAAAATCTATTAAAGTTAGCCTTAGTGTTAATGATAATTGTACCATCCTCTGCTGTTNATTTTTCTGAAAATAAACGAAGACTTTGGGGAATGAGTAATTTGGGTCCCTAATTAGCAGCTGCTGGACTTTCCCTGGCTCTCCTAACTAAAAGGATGGCATCCAAATAGCCAAACTCCCCTTATGCCAACACAGACCATCTTGAACACTTACAGGCACCTTGAGAAAACTGTACAAAGTGCTTCCCCTGGCTCATAAAGGCACAGCTTTAGCCAGGGGTAAAACTGTTTGTTTCCAACTTTCGTTATTATAAGGCTTGATGAGATCTAGAAAACTCTGCAGTCATTTCTACCTGGAGAGCAGGAGTCTATTATCATCTGTCCCTGTACCCCTCTCCCTGCCAGCAGGAGGACTGCTGTAACTGGTCTAAGAGACAGATCTGTGACTGGCCCAAATACAAACCATGTCTGTGATAGGTGATAAAGAAACAAATGGTGTGTTTGGCACCAATGCCCCTTCTTGGGCTGTGTGAACAGAGTACTCAGATGGCTTCTCTGTAAGGCCCTCTGCACTGTTCCTGGGACTTCAGCATTGGGCCATTCTCTGGAGGGTCTTTTCTTGCCTATGTTCTGTAGTGTGGGCTGAGATGGCAGCAGGCAGAAGGTAGGAGAGTCAGCTCAGTGAGGGAAGAGCAACCGTTGCTGTGGTGATGTATTGTGTACCCTAATAAACTTTGGTTGAAGATCAGAGAACAGAACAAGCCTCTAGATTAAACATAGGTGCCAGGCAGTGGTGGCACACACTTTTAATCCCAGCACTCGGGAGGCAGAGATCCATCTGGATCTCTGTGAGTTCAAAGCCACCCTGGACTACATGANATTGACTCAGTCTAGGAGAGAAAATAGAGCCAGGCAGTGGTGGCACACACCTTTAATCCCAGTCCTGGGAAGCACATATGCCTTTAATCCCAGGAAGTGATGGCTGGGCAGAGAAAGGTATGTAAGGCGTGAGGAGACAGGAACTANAGGCTTTTCTGAAGAAATGTTCCTTNNAGCTAGAGGCATTTTTGGCTGGAGCCTTTCAATTGAGGACTCAGAGAATTTCAGTCAGAGAATTTGTAGAGTTGGTGAGGTGAGACATGGCAGTGGCTTGTTCCTTTGTCCCTCTGATCTTTCAGCATTTACCCCAATATCTGGCTCAGGATTTTTTATTAAAAGACCATTTTAGAATTTGAGTTACACGCTGCTGCAGCCTGAGCTGAGGCAAGGGCAAGGCAGTCAGCTGTCCGGCAGNTGAACAGTCAGAGAATGGCCAGAGCAGGCAAAGACCACAGAGAGGGTGAAGTGTTGTAGAATATTATTTTAAGATGTGTCACTTTTGTTTATGTTGTATTTGTTTAACTCTGTGAAGCTGTATTCCTTTGCCTATCTAAAACACCTGATGGTCTAATAAAGAGCTGAACAGCCAATAGTGAGGCAGGAGAGAGAAACAGGCTGGGCTGGCAGGCAGAGAGTATATGTAGAAGGAGAAATCTGGGACTAGAAGTAGCCAGAGGAGGAGGAGGACTCCAGGGGTCAGCCACCCAGCTACACAGCAAGCCATGGAGTAAGAATAACATTTATAGAAGTAAGAGAACAGGAAAAGCCCAGAGGCAAAATCTAGACAGGATAATTTAAGGAAAACTGACAAGAAACAAGCCAAGCTAGGACCAGGCATTCATAATTAAGAATAAGCCTCTGTGTGTGATTTATTTGGGAGCTGGGTGACAGGCCCCACAAAAGAGCAAAAACTAACAGCAACAGTGGAGAGCTGGGGCTGAAGCACAGAAGGCTTAGCGAGCCGGAGAAGGAGAAAGTGCATGCCCTGCTTCCTGGAAAGTTCTAGAAGGCTGCCAGGTGTTTAGGGCCAAGAGTCTCAAATGCAAGCCTAAGCACTGTGATCTTGGCTCATGTAAAGGGTTTAGGAACCCTGAATTTCTGCACTGACATAGGAACAGCAGCATTAGTAGGACTAAAGGTCCTGATACCCCAGGCCTGAGTAAGGTCTATAACACCATATGGTGCCATTTACTGCTGTTCCCACCTGCCTACCCATAGCTCAAAGCTGCCAAAAATTTGTACATGAATGTTCATAGCAGCATTCATTATTCCTATCGGCAAAAATATGGAAACATCTTAAATGTCCATCATCTGACAAATGGATAAACAGTATATGGCATATCCATAACAGAATATTATTCAGCCATTGCATGGAATGAAAGGATGGCAAAGGCTACAACACAGATTAACCTTGACAGCATTATCCTGGGTGAAAGACATAAAAGGCCAACTATTGTATGATTCTTTTTTTTTGACAGTGTAGCCCTGACTGTCCTGGAACTTGCAATGTAGACCAAGCTGGCCTTGAACTCACAGAGATCCTCCTGCCTCTTCCTCCCAAGTGCTGGGACTAACAGCATGGTCATGTGATTCCTTTTGTATGAGATGATCAGAACAGGTAATCTACAGACAGGAAGAGGATTAGTGGTTGTCAGGGGCTAGAGGAGNAGGAAGAGGAATGACCACACATATAATCATAGTCTCTCTTGGGATTACAAGTGTTCTGGAGTTAGACAGTGGTGAGGTCACATAACCTTGTAAAATATGAAAACCACTGAATCAGCCAAATTCAAAAGAACAANTTTATGCTGAGTTATTTCTCAGAAAGTTAAAGGCCTTCAGAATATTTCCAGCTCAGAGGCCACAGCAGAAGCAGAAATGGTCGAGCCCNAGCATGGATGCTGGTGGCATGGAAATATAGGGGCCTGTGCCCATATGCACATATGTGTTTCTGGGNCTTTTAAAATTATTCTGCAGAAGTCCATGATTCATTAAGGGACTTGACCTTTGTGTTTTATGAGGCAGGGAAGAAAACAAAGTGTTTCAGAAAGGATGGGCAGAGGGGCACTTTTTCTTTTCCTTTAAGTGCTGACAGAGTCTCAGAATCCACGGGCTGGGATGGGCTTTAGAGTAGGAGGTAGGGGCCGGGCAGTGGTGGTGCATGCCTTTAATCCCAGTACTTGGGAGGCAGAGGCAGGTGGATCTCTGTAAGTTCAAGGCCAGCCTGGTCTACAGAGCGAGCTCCAGGACAGGCACCAAAACTACACAGAGAAACCCTGTCTCNATAAAACAAAACAAACAAACAAAAAAAGAGTAGGAGGTAGAGAGTCGCTGATGTAATGTGGGGGTCCTATGTGGGGGTCCTATGTCAGTCATCCTGCTTGTGTTAGTTCAGAAGGAGAGCTAAAGCAGAGAGGTGGACAAGCAGAGACACACAACTTGAATTCCAGAAAGTGACATTTTGGTAGAGTTAAAATGCACTGTTGTGGGATATTTGTACACTGTGTGAAGGTGTGTTGCTGTGATTGGTGTAATAAAAAGCTGAATGACCAATAGCTAAGCAGGAGATATAGNCAGGATTTCCAGGGAGAGAAAAGAAGAGGAGGAGGAATCTAGGCACACAGGAGACATGGGAGAGGAAAAAGGTGCGAGATGGAAGAGAGGTAACATCANGTGACAACGTAGANTAATATAAATGGGCTAATTTAAGTTAAGAGCTAGTTAGGAACTAGCTGAGCTTTCATAATTAATAAGAAGTCNCCATGTCATTATTTGGGAGCTGGCTGGCAGGACAGAAAAAGACTCATTACAATGCACATCCTAGATCTTGCCTGGATGCCCACACAAGGACCAGTCCCATCTGGGAAAGACCAGGGCCTGGCTGAGGAGACATGTGCTGCACTGAACTTACACCATTTTTTTGTCACCATGGCCATAGGGTTTGTAGGCTCTGAGAAGATCCTGTTCTTGCTATTAGGAGTTTCTTAGGCCAGGCTGCCCTCAACCTCCTCACAGCCTAGCACATCCTTGTGGAGGAATGCCAGCCATCTATTCCCCCGCTCACCTCCCTCCTCNTTAACTGTGTTAGGACCTATGCCTAGCCTCAGAAGACCCAGCCATGCAGCTCACACCATCACTAAGGGATGAGTCTAGGGTAGGCATGTGGCCTGACTCTGACCAAAGAGATGTAGGGAAGTCGGCCAGCTGCTTGTAGGAAAGGCTTTTCCTTAGGATACAAAGCAAGAGGGCTTTGGGAGGGGGGAACCCAAACCTTTAACCACCCACCCCCATCCTGGGATCCTCTTCTGTGAGGATGGCAGTCATCTTGCAGTCATGAGGCTGTGAATCTGTAACAGAAGTCAACACTCAGAGGATGACAGAGGGCAATCTGCCACTGCTGTCCCATGGGGCTGCTGGCCTTTCTGTCAACACTGCTGTTGTTTATAGACTTGTGAATTCTAAGACAGTCACCACAGTCCCCTCAGCAGATGACAAAACCCAGGCTTGGGAGAAGTGAGCTGCCTGGGGTCATGGCAGTNTGTTGGGGAGGCTGGCTCTTAAACTTGGGGCTGTAGGAACTCAACAGCTGGGGCCACATCCTGCACTACAGTGAGCTTCCCAGCTGACTCAAGTCTTTATGAGCTCCATGACTTCTGCAGGGTCCTCAGCCCCTTACTTCAACTCCCCATCAGTAAATGGACATAACTATAGTCAAGCCTTATTTTATGGTTTGCATAAGTGGGTGGGTGCATGGCACAAGATCAGTCCTTGTCCCCTGACATTTCTTTTGCTGCTATTTCTCTAGAGGCAAGGCATATGGCCTAAAAGGATTTCACTCCAACATCCCTGGATACTGGGACTGTGGGCATCCACCTGTCCCTCTGAAGAAGGCTGCAGAGCTAGTGGATTCNGGGACCCCCTGAGAGTCTGTTCTTCACCTGCTCTCAATGTGCAACCAGGAGTGAGCCAGACATACTCTTTGAACCAAGACTTCCTTATCTGCAACCCAAGGGTGTGGCTAGGTTCAACAGACAGCCCCTATGCAGCTCCACCATTCCCCACACAGTAGTCCAAGGGAAACTTCTGGCCCTGCTGCCCCTGCTTAAAATCCTCCATGGCTCCCCATTGCCCTTGCCACTGTTTTGGCCCAATGAAATACTGCCTGCCTCCCAAGTTCACTGCAGACAGTCTCTCTGCCCCCCTCTCTCTAAGGCTGTTGGCCTAGCTGTTCCCTCAGCCTATGGTGCTCACATTTTCCTCTTCAGGTCACACTACAAGCCCCTCTCTCNGGGAGTAGCCTCTCCCCATCTCTACCAGAATCCCCTTNGATTGTTCCTTGCAATCCCCACTGTTCCCTCAGAGCACAACTCAGTTTCATGGAAATGTAGATGCTGGTCAGACTATGTCCTACCCGGCTGTGCTGTCTGCTCTGTGAGGGCAGGACCCCAGTCCAGCTGTTTGCCACTAAATCTCAGCACAAGAGAATGTGCTGTGGAATATTACTTTAACTGGACAAAGATGTGTTACATTTGTTTATGCTGCAGAATATTTAACTGTGTAAAGGTGTGTTACATTTATTTATGCTGCATTTGTTTAATGATGTAAGGATGTGTGTTTAATTATGAAAAGATGTGTTGCATTTTTTTACCTTGCCTGCCTAAGGCACCTGATTGGTCTAATAAAAAGCTGCACAGCAAATACCTAGGCAGGAGAGGGATAGGCAGGGCTGGCAGGCAGAGAGAATAAATAGGAGAGAGGAGAGAGAGAAGAGGAACGAGAGAAAAGAAGGAGAGAACAAGGATGTTCTGGCCAAGAAGTCAGTCAGTCATCATCCAGCCAGACACAAGAAGCAGTGAAAGTAAGTTATACAGAAGGAAAGAAAAGTCAAAAGCCCTGAGGCAAAAGGTAGATAAAGAGAAACAGGTCAATTTAAGTTAAAAGAACTAGTCAGAAACGAGCCTAAGCTAGGCNGAGCATTCATAACTAGTAAGTCTCTGTGTCATGATTTGGGAGCTGGTAGGTGCCCCTAAAAGAAAAGGCCTGATACAAGAATAGCTGCATACAGTAGGTGCTAATACATGCTGTCTGTGTGTTTGTTTGCCTGAGCCAGGTTTGGGGTCTCCTAGTGGTATTCACTCAATCATAATTGTAGGATTTTAGGTTTTTAACAAACTTTAGGGTGGTGGCACTCNGAAGGAACTGAAGCTAGTTTTGAATANAGACTTTTTCCTGGGCTTGAGTGACATTTGTGCAGATCTCTCCCGGCAGGAGNGGATGGAGTCTGACCCCCACATACACCATCACTAGGGGAGCAGCNACATCTGCAGTGTCCTGTATGGCCAAGTGGCTGCGCACCAAGGGTCCCAGATGTTAAAAGTGTTTTGACTTAGCAATATTTAGGCAGGTTGGGTTCCTTGGGAGCTAGCCCCACCCTGAGTCAAGGAGTGCTTGTGCTGTTGGGTGTGTGAGAGCATATATGAGGCTGTGTGCGGTCCCAATAGGACCACTGGCTCCATCTGCTTGGAGATGGTCAGGTATGTCTGTGTGTGGCGGGGAGGTGTTCCTCTGAACATTCCCTTGTTGTGCCACATTACTAAAATTTGGGNACTTAACAACCATCTACTTGAACACCTGGGACAGGCATAGCTTAATGACCATCTGTTTGCTGGTCCCCTGGGACAGGCATGGCTTAATGACCATCTGTTTGCTGGTCCCCTGGGACAGGCATGGGGCTATTTTACTTCCCTGTGTCTGCAACACATACCACAGAACAAGCACATGTCTCCGGTGTGGTGAGAGGGATGATGAATGGGAAAATTGGACTTCCAGGCTACACAGGAAGCCTGGTTGCCCATACTGGACAGAGCCTATGACAGCAGGTATGNAGGAGACTGTGGCTTCTTATCCAGGATACAAGGNGCATCCCAGCCACTTACCTGGNCCAAGTCATGCAACAGCTGTAGGGGACTCTTCCTCACTCCTCCAAACCAGCTAGAGCCCAGAGCTTTATTTTCAAATGCTGAAAGGCACAAGGAGAGAGAGAGAGATCACTGCTGGCTTTGGACAAGGTGTGGTTTGGCCAGTACCCCTAGGACACTGATTTTCTTCTTGTGTCTTCTCTTCCTCCTGGGGATTTGATAGGGGGTGGGCACTTACA
>LZPO01087401.1:36478-60490 GCA_001675575.1 Neotoma lepida | reverse complement strand
CCCACCACCACCACTCCTGGCCCCACTACCACCACTGGCCCTAGCCCACCGCCCCACCAGCCACTTCTGCTGAGTCCTAGGGACTCACAAGTCTGATGGCTGTCCAGCCCCTAGATCTGAATTGTGAGCATCCAGAAAGGGATGGGTGGTGGCACAGCCAGGCTGCAGGCTGTTAGAGTGAGGGCACCAGGCTACATGAGGCACCATGAAAGCCCCTGGAAGCATGTGCATGCCCCGAGGTGTGGATGTGACTCCTGATAAATATAGCTTTACCTGTTTCCAGAACTGGACAGGGACACTCTCTATGTTTTTATCTTGCAGTCTTCAGTGTCCTTAAGACTACAGGGCTGTCTGTACACCCCAGGCCATATGTGTATGTACCTAGAATAAGTGGGGCCACTTGGACCAGGGCTATGCAGGAAGCCTGCCTTGAGGATGCCCATGGACCCAGCCCTTGAACTTCTCCAGACTCTACCCAGGGAAGGATCTCTGATCCTGNGGCCTTTTTGATAGAACAGCACCTTCATCAGAGAATGAGCTGCCAGGATAGGCAGGCACTGCTAATTATAAGCTGTTACTAAATACAGCAACTGGCATCAGGAGTCTGAGCAGGGTACAACATGCCAGAGTGACATCTCTCAAACCAGGGGAGAAGAGTGTCCTTCTCGCAATTCTTCAGGTTAGAGTTGTCACTCTAGACTACCCAGTGAAGGGGTCTTTTAGAGCCTCACCAAGCAACTGGGGGACCGNAGCTCCCTCTAGGTCTGTGGGCCGGATAGGAAGAACAGCNTGGAGGGACCACACCACAGCCATCTGACCCACAGCCCTCTTTGGAGGTTCCTGTTCTTCCAGAAGCCACTCCTTGCGCAAGGCCTTCCATTTCCTGGCCAGACCACAGCTGTCTAAGAGTGGGTCCCACAATAGATGCCAAAGGTCCGTGGGTGGAGGAGAGGCATCAGGGGTTCCTGGAATAGCTGTGGTCACAGATTACAGGGCCGGGTTATCTCCACCCTGCCAATGAAGAGCCCAGGGCACCAGGCCTGGCAAGGACAGGCTGGCTGTAGAAGGGATGTGTGTATGTGTGTGTGTGTGTGTGTGTGTGTGTGTGCGCACACACACAGAGAAGTTGATCAAAAAGGGTTGCCCTCATAGTCCATGGGTCCAGCCCACTGAGGACCACTGATGCCAGCTTCAAACAGGGCCACACTGGAGTCCTAGCACCTTCACCCCCATCCTTGCTTGACCTGCTCCCAGCTGTATCCCCTCCCCTCCCCAAGACACACAGAACAGAATGGAGAGGAGGCATCAGGTTTGTATNGCCAGAGAGAGGCCTCAGCAGAACTAAGACTTCCCCTAACCCCAAGCAGCAAGGAAGCCAACAACCACCCTGCCTTAGAGAGGGGAGAGAGAAGGGGAAGGAGGAGGAAGGACTTCAGTGTCACCAACAGGAGATAGATGGGGACAGCCTTGGACTGCAGCTGGGAGAAAGTGTGGAGGCAGAGAACCTGGAGGCAATGATACTTTGGAAGGAGACCAGAGCAGGCCTGTGGGATGGAAAACAGGCCTGTGACAAGCAGGAACATGCTGAGATTGTCCAGGCAGGCCNCCTCTCTCAGCTCAAGACACCAATGAGAGGCCCACCAGAACTTTTAGTGCCAGCTTTGGGTGGACTCAGTGCCCCTGAAGGGTGGAAGGAAGTCCTGGAGAAAGTGCCACAGGCCTCAACAGAGGGCTTCGCCCAGGATCCTGTCAGCACAAAGGTGGGGCCCTTGAGATCCTGGGCAGGTGACACAGGACATTGTGTAACTGTGCTGTGTGAAGCTGACCTGTGTCCTCCTGTCAGAGGGAAACTTACTTTCCCACTTATTAGACAGGGAAGTTGACAGTAACAAGGCCCAAAACCTCAAGGCTACTAGTTTGAAAGACAGGATACACCTCAGGTTCCGGTGTCTGCACTGCTATGGCCTGGGCTTCTGCTTGTCAGGCTCCAGCTCATCCTGCACATCCTAGGGGTCCACAGGGTCCCCAAGCTCTGCTTTAAGGAAGTGCCCACCATCGTGGGGAGGGACAGGGCACACAAGGTCCCAGAGAGTGAAATACAGCAGGATACACCCTTGCAGGAACCTGTGGGCTGAAACATCACAGAAAACTCCAAGAAAGCTGACCTCAGTTCTCAGCCCCCACTTCCAGCGGGAAGCCCCGTGCCCNAGGCAGGATAGGGCAGGTTGCTTTGGGGGATGGAGGTGGAGTGGGGGGGCGGTGAGTCCAGCCTAGGGCACATTGCAACAGCCACATCCTGGTTAATAAGTTCTCACTGCCGTGTTGCAAGACAAATCAACACAAGCACCAGCAGGAGCTAGGTCAGAGCCTTGGGTCTGCTGGCCCCACTCAGACTGTCTCGCCCCCAAAGCTTTCAGGGATCCCTGCAATCCAGTGTCAGGAGCATTCTTTCCTNTGATTGCCCTGAAGAGAGAGTGGGACACGTTGGACAAGCTCTTCACAGGAAGAAAGGTCATTCTGCCTCTTTCCAGTTATATTTAAACTCTAGTCACTGACTTTTACAAGCCAGCTGCTGTGAGGAAATTCCTATCTGAGCAGCCATCATCAGGTCCACATCGTCTCTGAACTGTCANCCCTCATGGCTCCCATCCCTGCTCAGGGGCAACAGGAAACTATCTTAACAACCTACTGCTTATCCCACATGGGTCATCTCAAAATCCATACAGCAGCCCCACTTTGTGGTGCAGGCCTGTGATCCCAGCTACTTAGAAGTCTGAGGCAGGGGGATCACAAGCTTAAGTACAGNTTAGACTACCCAGCTATCCTAGGCAAATACTGAAACCCTGGATCAAAACGTTAAAATTGAGGAGGAAGGGCTAGGGAGCTACGAATACAGCCCAATGGTAGAGCACATGACATTTACCTAGCATGAAGGAACCCCACTTCAGTCTCTAGTACTGGGCCTAGGGTGGGGGTGACACTTGCTACTGGTTTGTCTCACATCAGAGTCCAGGTCCTGCCCAGGGCAGAAGCCTCTCACTGACCATGGTTCCACTGAATGTGGCAGAAAACATCTTCAGTCACTCTGCTGCATAGCTTCNTGTCAAGTTGACACAAGCTAAAGTCATTTGGGAAGAAGAAACTTCAGTTGAGAAAATGCCCCTACCAGATTGGCCCATAGTGCATTTTCAAGTGATTGGTGTGGAAGGACCCAGCTCACTGTGGGCAGTGCCACCCTGGGCTGGTGTTCCTGAGTGCTGGAAGAAAGTTGGCTGAGCAAGCCATGGTGAGAAAGCCAGTTAGCAACACTCCTTCACAACCTCTGCTTCAGCTCCTGCCTGCAGGTTCCTGCCTTGAGTTCCTGCCCTGACTTCCTTTGATGATGGACTGTACCATTGACGTGTAAGTTGAAATAAACTCTCTCTTTTGGTCATGGTGTTTATCACAGCAATAGAAACCTTAACTAAAGCCCAGGCTAAGTCAGCCTCCTTTTAATTTGTTCACAGTGCTTGTTACTGATGGAATCAGCTNACCCGTGTGGGGGATAACCCCTCTGGAAGTCAGTTCTGTAAATAAGGGGACTATATTGTTTTGCTGTAATGCTTAGACCTCACCCAGTGTCAAGGACTCTTTAAAGACTGGAGAATACCTCACCTCCTACCTACCCTGCCATTCAAACCCTTTCAATGTTGAAAACTGGGTTCCACCTTACAGCACCTCTCTAGTTTTTGCCCGTCACATTTCAGGACCCTGTGTAGAAGGGTGCAGTGCAGCCGGGCACTGCACATCATGCGCAGGCCTTCCACTCCTCCAATGGACATACGTCCACATGGATTCAAACCCNACTCTTAGTACTTATTTCTAGCCTAATTTGCTTCCAGTTGCTGTAATAAAACATCATGACCAAAAGCAACTTGGGGAGGAAAGGCTTTATTTCATCACAGGTCATATTCCATNCCTGAGGGAAGTCACCCAAGCAGCAACCTGGAGTCGGGCTAAAGGAGATACCATGGAGAAACAGTTGACTGGCTTGCTCCCCATGGCCTGCTCAGCATGCTTTCTTATACATCCAGGACCACCTGCCCAGGGGTGGCACTGCACAGTGCTTTGGGACCTCCCATATCAATCATTAATCAAGAAAATGCTCCCACAGATTTACCTACAGGCTAGTCTGATGGAGGCATTTTCTCAGCTGGGGTTTTCTCTTCCCAGATGACCCTTAGCTGTATCAAGTTGACAAAAAAAAAGTTTATTCAGTTTCCCATCTAATCAACTTCTATGCTTCTTTTAGTCTACTCCAAATCTCTTTGCTTTGTAAGGTGGAAAGAATGAGCCCCAATCACCATCCCAGGCAAGGATGGCATAGGAGCAAAGCCATACAAACATCCTAGGAGCAGCAATGGAGCTGCCACAGAGCCCCTGTGGGGGTGTGGATGTGGGTGTGGGGGCAGCTGTCCTATCTCCCCCAGGGTACCCCCTCCCTGGCTCCGGGTTCTAGGACTCAAATCCTGTCCCCACAGCTTGTCATCTTAACAAAGTCGCTTTCCCCTTGGTCATAGTTGCCTCCCTGCTCCTGCTTGAGCTGGCTGACCTATCAGGGAGCATTTCTCNAAGAGTCTGCTGAGCTCTGGACTCCAGCTGGACCTGGTGAGCCTCCTGTGAGCTCCTCCCGACAGCCACACCCTCGACTTTTGCTAACCAGTCTGACATTTAGGCCAAGGGGTTCTGAGATTCCTCTGCTCTCCCAGTTGGCAGATCAAAGCACCCTAGCCATGCCCCTCAGTGTGTGTCTAAGAGCAGATGACATGGAAACCCAAGGTTTTAATGTCAAAATGCAACTCTATGAGGTGGGACAGACACACAGAGGCAGCAGGTTCAGCAGACGTGTTTAGAGGTGTGAGCAGCAGGGGAGCCCAGGNACCAGGCCCAGGCCAAGGACAGAAGGGGGCCCTGGGGATGGCAGTGTCACCATAACTAGAATCCCAGAGGGAAGGTTGGCATGCTGGGGACAGAGGTGTCTTAGGCAGCTGTCCCACTTCACCATGCTATCTTCTCTCTGATCTTGGGCTCTGAGCCAGTGTTGGTAGCAGATCCTGGGACAGGGGGACCAGAATGGGCTCCCCACTAGAAAGAGACCAGGGAGAGCCCCAGAGCAGCTAGAACCCAGGCATAACCTGTAACCCTGTTCAGTGCCCCATTGCCCAGCAGATGGTGACAGTGACATCTCATTCTCTGGAGCAGGAAGGGATAGGGCCTGGCTTGGTCTCTCAGATATGGCATTGGATTCTCCTGGGCCCTAAGCCCTCATTCATCCATAAATTTCTTCCCCTGAGCCCCCAATGACCCACACTTGGCTGGACAAACAGAGGCATGTCCCCCTGAGGCCTAGGACAGTGGGACCTTGCCCCCTGCAGCCAGATCAGACCTTCCCACTGTCTCCCAGCCAGTACCTACCATAAGCACACATTTCTCCCCTGAAGTAAGTGAAGAGCTAGGTCTGGGAGGTGAGGTGGGGTTGGCTCTTATGGGCCAAGACTGAAAAGTTAGCAGCTGGAAACCTACTATAGTGGGGTGTGAGCATCGAGAGACTGGGAGGTAGNGACGGCAGCTGAGGAAGCTCAGAGACCCATTTCAGACTATGGGGNATGAAGCCAGGGTCAGTGGGGACTTCCCAGGCCAGACAGCACGAGGCCAGCCTGGGGGTGACAGGTGTAGATGGCAGCCCCACCTGGGCAAAGTGGTGAGGAGAGAGCATGAGACCCCCTTCTCTAACCATGCTTATACTTTTCCCTCCCCACATTCACACCCCTCCCCTCCAGATTCTGTGGGCGAGGAGGGGGCCCAGGGCAGTGGTTGTTTCTCTTCTCTTCTCAGACCTGACTGGAGGGAGGTGGCAGAAGAGATGTGTCCCAAGACACACTGACAGCCACCAAGACACATGCTTCTCTGCAGAGAGTCCCCAGGGCCCAGACATTCATCTATCCTCTCATACTCCACAGCAGTGGTTGAGCTCTGAGGGACCTGAGCCACCATGGCTCAGGACTGGGTAAACATTTGTCTACAATGAATGACAGGGTGGACAGAGACTGTGGCAACAGCAGACACTGGGACCACACCCCAGACTATGCCAAGGGATACTTTAGACACAAGGATGAACCTATACAGGGCTAGATGTTCACCTACAGGTCCTCAGTAAAGGGAGGAAGGCTCCCTTCAGGGGGCTTCCAGAGGTGTCCAGGCACAGCCACTTGAGTCTGGTCATGGAGAGGTTGTTAATTGGCAGAGTGAGTAGGCATGGGCCTGGTGACTACTCCTTAGGCCTCCTCAGTTCTGTTCACCTGTACCCCAGCCCAACCCTGGCCTCCATCTCAGGGATCCCTAAGGATGAANCCAACATGATGGAAGAGCTGGGGGCCAAGCGCTATCTACTGTAACATTCAATTCCCCCTCAAAAGCCCTGTAAGGATGGAGTCAGCACCTATTCCATAGATGAGACTGCTGAGGCCCTGGAAGGGGACAGATAGCAGGTTAAGCTTGCTGAGTGACCTCCAATCTACCAGCTTGGCCACTGGGTCCCTCCATGGAGTAGTACCATCCTGAAATCAGTTTTCCCTTGTCCTGAGACAGCTAATGCCCCTGTCTACCCTAAGGTATGAGCCTGTTGGGAAATGAACAGACCCCACAGACACAGACATAAGGATGGGCAGACGGTCACAAAAGTAGCCCAGTGCCTAGGCACCTCCAGCCCCTCCACACCCGCCCTCTGCCCTCAGCTTTGTCTGTAGAGTGAATTGTTCTCCAGAGGATCTGAGGAGACCTGGACTCATTCAGAGTGAGACCACATGCCTGGTGGAAACTGATACGAGCAGGTTCTAAGTCCTGTACCTCTCCAGGCCAGCATANAGCTTTGCAGTTCTGCGGATGTAAGTACTCAGCAGGGTCTCAGATGGAGACAGACATCCCGAGGCAGGCGGGAGCGCAAGATGACTCTCAAGGCTCAGAGAGTGCGGACACTGACAGCATCCCCCTAGACTGGCCATATCCTCTCCACTACCATCACAACCTGACCCAGACAATGGTCACCTCGCCAGCCAGCGACCGGGAAGAAGACTACTGCAGGGAGTGGAAGGCGCCTATCTTCCACCCAGCCAGGAACAAAGGTAGTTGTCTGGTTGACCGGGGGAAGGGGGGGGGCTCCAGCTAGTGGAGCCCCAGAAGCGGAGGCCCTGGCCAACGCGCACTCACCAGGACGCAGGATCAGGAACGCGCACAGGAGCAGAAGTCCAGCTCCCACAACCAGCAAGCTCCGCCGGCAGCAGGAGCGCCTCCCCATACTGTGCCCNGTGCGTAGCAGGCGATGGGTCATCCAGTGCGTTCTCCCACTACGCAGCCAAAGCCCAGGACACGCCCAGTCCTGACCTTAGCCTAGGACCCGCCCAGAAGTGGCGTCTGGCGTTCCTACCTAGTGGTAGGCTCCCGCTCCAACTGGCTGAATGGGTCAGGCTGGAACCCAGGACAGTGAGATGCAGCGTCTAGCCCTGTTCCTAGTTATTAGGGTCCTCTACCCTGTGCAGGTGGAATTGGGNATGGAGAAACTCTCAGGTACAGGTGCCACAGGCCCAAGGGCCACACTGCCAGAGCCAGAGGTCGCAGCAGGGTCGTGAGAGCCAAAGCCCTGTTGGTCAGAAATTCAGATTCCAGGTGCTGAGGCTGGACGCTCAGCCTTGGGCTTTAACTGGGCAGCTATTGTAACCCTGGGCGTGACAGCTCTCGTCCCCAGGCTTTGGGACTCTTGGCTCTCAATATTGGCAAATGTCACAGCTTTCAGGCCCAGGGTACTGGGACCGTCTGCCATTAAGACTCCGTAGCTTCTCCTCTCTGCCTCCTCTCAGCCTGCTTTCTCCAGCCTTAGCCCTTGGCAATTTCTTGTCTCCTCTCTATTTCCACTGGCCTTGCCTACGAAGCCTCTGCTCTCCACGGCAGCCCCTCAATTCCCACTCTGGGGAAGACCACTTTGGAGAAACCCTCCACACAGCAGCACAAGCGATCATGAGCTGATTCAGAACGGAAGTGTGGCAAGCAGTGTCTGCACCAATCAGGGCACAGCCCTTCCCGCAAATTAAAGGCTGAGTTTGCACCAATCATAGCACTGGTACCAGGGGAAAACCTCGCCCTCTGTTGTGGGTAAAAATACCCAAGAGTCATGTTGATTTCCCAGATGCTGATGGTGGGCAGAAAGTTTCATCCTGCACAAGCTGTTTGAAACAGCAGTAACTGAGACCATGAATCAGGAACCAGGATGTGCTTTGGGATCCAGCAGCTGAAGTCTAAGCTCGGCTTCTCAAGGTGCCCAAGAAGAGTTTGAGGCAGCCAGAACCATGAGGACAGTGCCTAGGTTGTAGGGCTGAGAGGCCTCACTGCCAAGAAATGATCAAATAACTGTTCGGAGTCACAAATCTTCCAGGGCCCAGCATCTTAACTTATTTAAAGGGGAAAAAAAGCAAGCATTAACGGGGTATTTTACAGTAGAGGCCTCCTTGTAGCTGTCCTAACTGAAGTGCCTGACTCC
Source organism: Neotoma lepida (assembly GCA_001675575.1). Classification (NCBI taxonomy): domain Eukaryota; kingdom Metazoa; phylum Chordata; class Mammalia; order Rodentia; family Cricetidae; genus Neotoma; species Neotoma lepida. The sequence continues at coordinate 51,921 of LZPO01087401.1, read as the reverse complement.
TGTCCAGTGCTCCAGGGGCCTGCCTACAGGAACTTTTCAGGGAGGGGAGGAAGTGGGCTGCACTACAGTGCAGGACAGCAGTCAAAGGTGTGCAGGGCAGAGCATACATGAGGGAGCCTATCTCTGACCTGGCTCTACGTGTTACTGTTTGCTCTGGGGTGCCATCATCCTCTCAAGGCCCAGAAGCTTGTCAAATAGTGACACGTGGAAAACAAGCCCCTCCCGGGTAGTGTCTCTTGTTTTTCTTAATGGCAGAGGCCAGAGGGCTGGGCTGATGCCCCCCCCCCCAAAAAAAAATAGAAGAGAAAGACATCCAGCAAGCTCAGTGAGCTAGGAATTGCACCTGACTTGTGAGTCTTGCTGCCCTGAAGCCAGCCTCTTAGGGAACCCAAGAAAGCAGCTGGCCCTGTGTGTGTGTAGGAAGGGCATGGCTTAGCCAGCATTTAGCCTGGAGTGTGTAGCGTGAGTGCTGCACTGAACACCAGTGTCTTACCTGCCATCTGTGTCTCATTTCCCCATACAATAATATTAAACTTCACTGCGCTGTGGAGGTTAAATGAGAAGCAGAGAGATTTGAACAGTCTTGGGTGCAGCAGGTGTCATGTAAGGACTCGATTATAGTATTCAATAATCCTAATAGCTTCCTCTTATAGAAATGATCTGTTATCTATTATGAAAAGTATGAGACAACAGTTTGANATTTAGCTTCAAACAGTAATGATGACTCTACCTTGCTGGGTGGGAACCCAGCTCACACTAAAACCACATCCTTCTCAGGATTCCCCATCCTCAGGGAACACCTGCTTTCTTCCAGCCCAGCCCAGAACATAAGGATTCTGGATCACCTACAATACCTATCTGCCCCAACTCTCACCCAAACTCACAGGGGTCCTCAGACATTCATTTCCAGAACCTGGTAGTCTCCCAATCTTCAGTGTTTTGGCCTTCTAGGCTGCCACCTAGTGACCAAAATTGAGAACAACTCAGCCCACTATTGTCCTTAGAGATTGTCCCTGGGGGCCGCCAGGAAGATTTGAAGTCTAGGAANCTATGTGCAGATGCCTGCCTCCAGGCCCAGTTCCCTGGTAGCTTCCTAGAAAAGCTTCCTTCTGCCTGCTGCAAAGACCCTGAAGTGAGTGTCAATTATAGCCAAAGTAACAAATTGCCTTGAAATTTAGCAGCCTCCAAAAACCACTTCAGTGCCGTGGGTCAAGAACTGGGGAAAGGCCCCAGTTGAATGCTTCCCCCAGGGGTCCCATGCTGCTGCAGCCAGATGGCAACTGAGATGGCTGTCATCTAGAAGCCTGCCAGACAGCACATTTGATTGTCATGATCACACATGATCTGTGTGGCTGTTCTTACCCAGGGATCTAGAACCTTGGGACCACAGAACATGACTGCATGACTGTGTGACCTGTCTCTTAACTGGCCTGATTTATTTTGGCTCCCTGGAACCACTAAGGCTGGTCCAGTTTCCAATGACAGGACTGGATCCCCGCCTCATACAGATATGCCTGAGAATTTGAGGACCTGATTTAATTCTGTCTCTGCATATTAAATGAGCAGTAACGAGGCTCTGGGGTGGGTGTTGGTTGGGGGGTGGTTAAGTGAGATGTGGGGCAGCTCCCCAGATTCTCCAGTGGGTGATTCTAAACACACTGCAAATCTGACAGCTGAGATTTCTGGATGCTGGTTGTGCCTCTCGGCTTCTGTGTTGGTCGGGGGCGGGGCGGCGGCTAGCAAGAGGTCAGAGCTGTCTCTGGAGGTGAAGTTATTTAGCACAGGTATCAATGAGAAAACTGCCCACATCTCATGTGGTGCTGATTACACGTGGGGCACCTTCAGGGTCCTTCAGGTATGACATCATTCCATCCCCAGCCCACTTCTATGAGATATTAGTACTGTTAGGGTCATCCCTTTGTGTCCATGGCGCTGGAACCTGCAGATTCCACAGTCCTTAGGTGTTCACCTACCTTACACGTTATAGAGTGGCATGTAACCTGTGAAGTCTCCCATTTACCTCTAATCATCCCTGGATGCCCTATAATACCTAATACAAATAGACTTTAGACTGCATTGCTGGAGGACCCATAGTCAGGATAAATATAGGTACAAATCCATACAGGTGCAATTTTAGAAATATCTTCAGATATGGATCCTAAGGTCAACCATCCTTTTACTTATCGAGACCTAGAGAGGCCAAGAAACTCATCCAGTGACACACAGATAGTGAGCAAGGTAATTAGGGCTCAAGCCCAGCACACTGTGTGTTCAGCCTATGTGAACCCCTCATTCCTTTAAAATGTTCACAATGTTTATTTTCTGACTAAATAACTTATTCTAGGATGAGATTCACATGCAGTTGTGAGGTAGCCCAGGTACCCCGTGTGCCCATTTGTCTCCCCTGTGATGATGTCTTGAATATCCCAGTCAGGACTTTGAGGCTGTCTGCCCCTCTTCTCAGGGAGAATATTAAAAATGCATGAATTGGTTACAAACATTTAAAAATCAAATTTCACAGAGTTTCTGGCTTTCTCCTGAGAGCAGGGCTCCCTACAGACAGATTATTGAGGGTCTCTGCTAGGAGAGGGGACTTGAAACAGGGAACGAGGCCAGGCAGCCAGGTACAAGGCAATGCCACCTAGGGAGAAGGCCTGCTAGGACCAAGAGACGGTGGATTGCTCTCATTAAGCTATTTCTGCCCCACCTCCACCCCCCAAGGGCCAAGGGAGTTGGAGTCTATCCAACTCNGCAGCCCTCTTCTGCCCGATGTGAGAAGAATAGGCTCTAGGCGCCAGCACCGGTGAGCAAAGTGAAGTGTGTGCAGCCTTGGAGTTGGGGCCCATAGTGCTCAGGCTCACAGAAGGGAGGACCGAGGCTGGGGCTGTCAAGGGAGCCCTACCTCATTCAGTTGGGTCCTAGCCTGCCATCTGGTACCTGGTACATCTTGTACCTTGTATATCTTGTACCTGGTACATCTTGTACATGGTACAAGGTAGTTGGTGTTTGGCCACCTGAGCCTGTAAGATCAGGACGCTAGGTGGAAGCTAGGAGACCTCCCTGGGGGAGGGGGGCACAGAGGACTCCAGCAGGAGGCACTAGGGACTCAGCATGAAAAAGAACTTTCTCAGTCTTGGACTCTGCATAACACCATTCACAAGGGGACAACTGTGAGGTTTCCTCCCCCACCATCCTGTTTACGAGCAAACACCAACAGGCATTCTGACCCTATCTACCTGGAGCACGTGCCCTACCTCACAACTGAGGACTCCATTTCCAAAGCTGCCTCACTCTAGATGCTAGTCACAAGCAAGGCAGTGACCTGTACTTTGATTGACTGGCTATAAATTGGGGTTCCTACAGTCTGCTCCCCTCCTCAGGTTGAATTAGTTTGTTAAAAATGGCCTAAGATTGAAACTCAAAGGTAGATAGACTGACTAACACATCCCCAATGCCAAAAGAAGGAAAACTAGTCAGAACCGGCTGAAATCAAGGTAGTGTGTTACCACAAAAGACTCACATGTCAGCTGGGCAGAAGGTGCTCAGGGTGAAGTGTGAGAGTTGCAGACCCCTCACACACACACACACACACACACACACACACACACACACACACACCAACTTCTTGGGACTCTAAGGGCCTCTAGTGTCTTGATAGGAGCCCTGTGAATCCTTCCTTAAGGACCCTGTGGGATTCTTTACACAGTCATGACTGATGGCATTGACCAATGGTGATCAACACCTTCTCCCCTCCTGTCCCTGGGTCCAGGAGTAGAAAGTTTCCCTGGTAAACAAGTGACTTCTGGGGCTGTCCAGGAGCCACAAGCCCAACTCTCTAGAATACTGAGATCAAAAATACTCTCATCACCCTGAACCCCACAAGATTTGTGAACTGGAAGTCAGAGAACACTAGAGGCAAGAGTCCCCTGGTGTCCCCAGCCTCAAGGGGTTTCAGAGACCAATCTATTTTTCTCGTATTGCTATACCACATCTTGTTAAAATCCCACTCCACCCTGTCCTGTCCAGTGGACTCTTAAGAGCAAGGGCCACTTCAATGGTGTCTCCATCCAAATGTGGGGTCCCAGGGCTCCAATCTGAACTCCACCCATGACCAACCACAGAACTTTAGCAAAGTCTCCTTGCCTCTCTGGCCTCAGTTTTCTTATCGATGAAATGGGACTTGAACTCTGAGGACCACTGCAAGCTTTAGGCACCTTGTGTACTACTCAAACTACCCAGTGGGTCACCTTCCCACTCTGCCTAATGCTGGGTCATGACCTTTCCGTGCAGAGGGAGGAGATGGTCACCACCCACCTGTGTACACAGGGACAGGACAAAGGCCACAAGGTTGGCCAGGAGTGGTCACTTACCAGGACCACTGAGACTCAATGGTGGGCCCTTCCTGGCTAGGGGGAGGGGAGTACACCCAGCTTTGGCCTCTGGTCCAAGGCCAGGATGATAGGAAGGCTTTCTTGCTGAGCTGTTAATGATTAGGGGATGCTGGGGGTGTGGAGAGCTGTTACCACACCTATCATCTGGCCCCTTCCTGCTCAAATGTTGGGTATAGGGACTTGATTCTGTAGAGTTTGAGCTAGGTTCAATGTCACATGACTCCCCATCATCAAGACACATATTCCAATGTTGCCACTTATGTGACACCCTCTAAGACTGAGAAAACCTCAACCTCAGAACCCACCAGCACCCCAAACTCCATCTAACTTGAGCCTGCCCTTAAAGGAGCGTCTCCTCCCAGTAATACTCAGGCAGCCTGCCTACCAACCAGTGATCCAAATGACCTGCCCTTTGTGTCCTCTCTGGACCCAATGAGAGGCTGGAGGAGGTGGCCCTGGGGCTATCTGTCCCCACCCTGCTTGCCCCTGACTGCCCAGTCACTTCGTGCTGGCCTCCACCTCAGTCTGCAGACATGTCCAGCATCCAGGAACTATGCTCTGGCCTGCCCCTACAACCCCTCCCTGAGAACCGAGGACGCTGGGCTGGGGTGCCACACGCTCCGGTCAGGACTCCCGACCTCAGCCCTGCAGAAGAGCAGGTAACAACTGCAACCCAGTCCTCCNGGGCTCTGGGGCCCTTTGATGTCTTTTAGATGGTCAAGGTGTCTTCTCTCCACACCTCAGTTGCCCACCCTGTCCCCACCAGCTCCCAGAGAAGAGTGAGGGGATGTATCAGGGTCTGCCACCTGATAATCTTCAGGTGAAGCCACCCTGGAGTTATCTTAGGCTTGGAATTGGGCTCTCCACTTCCGGATGAGGACACTGGGGCTCAAGGTCACCCAAACACTATGAGGTGGTGCTGTGGCCACCTCTAGTGAGGAAGCGGAAGAGGCAGGGTGTGAAGTGGCCCTAGCTCAGCAGCTTCACATGAACCTTGCCCAGCCCCAAACACTGAGTAACTCTTATGTCCTCTGCACCAGTTTTTCCTTTGTCCCTCCCTGAAAGCTCCCAGTGACTGCAGCTATGTAGTCTCCATCAAGGACACAGCAGGGCTGAGAGGGATGGCAGTTCAAGTAGGGCCTCACCTGATAGCTCTCTTTGCCCAAAGAATGTAGGCCTAAGAACTTTCCAAGCTGTCGGACTGAAACAAGTCCCTGAGCCAAGGCAGGGGTCGGGGAGCTGCTTTTCTGAAAGACACAGAAGTATAGAAGGCTGAATGAGGATCCCCACCCCACCCTCATCCAGAGATTGCTCTCCTTGGGGAGACCATCCCTAAGCTTTCTCCAAGCTATCCACAGGCAGGGAGCATGCTTAGGAGCTGCTAGGGTAGGACACTGGTGGACAGGAGCTGGCAGTGAGAGCAGCAAAGGAACTGAGGGTCTTAGAAAATGGAGTGGCACCAGGCAAGTCAGGACTGTGCTGGAGAGAGGGAGGACAAGGTAGGGTGGATGAGGGTGGGACACCCTGCCTTTTCACCTGCCCTGTCTGATTCTACTGGCCTCCTATATCTGTTGCCATTAATGTTCCTCCCCCTTGGTTACCTCCCTGCTGGCACCAGTGCCTTGACACTCAGCCACAAGAGCCGGGAAGGCTCTGCCACCTGCGGGCCTCTGCTGACACCCTTGTGGCTGACAGTGATCAGCCTCCACGGTGTTTTGTGGTGGCAGAAGGGCAGCCAGGAACTGAGAGACTGGGCCCCTTCAGTTTCATTCCTGTGTGTCACCATGTGTTTGAAGTATGCAGCACCCTTAAAGGAAAGGCGACTTGCAGATCGGGGGAGTTTGAGTTGGAAAGGGCTAAGTCTCCCTTCTGGGGTGGAGTCCCAAACCAGTAACAGCTTCTCTTTCACTGACTTGCTTTCCATGTGGGGTGTGTGTGTGTGTGTGTGTGTTTCTGGGTCTGTGTCTGTGTATGTATGTGTCTGTGTGTGTGTCTGCATGTCTCTGTGTGTGTCTCTGTGTGTGTCTGCATGCTTCTGTGTGTGTGTCTGCATGTCTCTGCGTGTGTGTGTGTGTCTGCATGTCTCTGTGTGTGTGTCTGTATCTATGTGTGTGTGTGTGTGTCTCTGTGTCTGTGTGTGTCTGTGTGTGTGTCTGCATGCCTCTGTGTGTGTCTGCATGTCTCTGTGTGTCTGTGTGTCTATGTGTGTGTGTTTGTGTCTGTGTCTGTGTGTGTCTGTGTGTGCGTGTCTGTCTGTGTGTCTGTGTGTGTGTCTGTGTATGTGTGTCTGCACATCTCTGTGTGTGCTTGCATATGTGTGTGTGTTCCTGTGTGTGCACATGTATGTTCAGGTGTGCATATTTTGAGTTCTCCNTTATTTCCACTACTACATGCTATTCCATTCTTTCATCATTTGGACAGACTGGGGGCTTCATTCTCTGCTTTTCTTTGGCATCTCTCTACTTAAGTAAGGAGTGCTGCCTGTTACACTTCAGTCAGTGTATACTCAGCACAGGCTTGTTCAACCTTCACAGTGTGTCTCACAGCAGGAACGGTTCTGTGAGAAGCACCTTCTTGTATACCCCCTCTCCTGTGTGCGGTTTCTCTCAGTGACTTTTTCCCCCAGATCCAGCCTCATCCACTGCACTGTGCTGGGCATTAAATGCCACAGCTGAGCCCTTCACTATGGTGGCCCTGAATGCCTGTCTCCGCTAACACACTATCCTGAGGGTCCCATGTGGGTCTGCATCCTTGTCTTTGCCAACACACTGTCTGAGCTTGAATGTGGGACTCCCTTGGATGATCTCCAGGTTCCAGCAACACCAGCATGCACACGTTGAATCCATGGACAAGAACATTTGTTAAGAAGCCAGCCCCATAGCCTACAAGGGACCTAGGAGGACTTTTTGGCAGAGATGATTGTGGCAGCTTGGACAAGGGTTCTAGAAGGGAAAGGGGGTCCATTTGGAGACAAGAGAAACAGTGCGTGGAAAGGCAGAGATGGACCTTCCACAATGTGGAAGTTGGAGGAGACCCCATGCAAGTAGAGCTGGGGGCAGAGCTTGGGGAATCAGATGCAGCTTGACTGGAGAAGACCCAGAATGCCAAGGCCACTGCGGCTGTCGCCAGATTGGCAGTGGGGACCTGTGAAGGTTTTTGAATAGGAGCATGGCTTGCTGATTAACAAGACCCCTCCCATGCCAGGATTGTATAAGCATTTCTGTAGAGACCCCAGGCAGCATGGGGCAGGGCAGAGGTCCATGAGTGTGGCAGGTAACTGTTCTGGGATCTAGCACTCACAGGGCCCATGGGTGAGCCCAACACCATACTAATCATGCCAATTCATTAGTACCTAGGAGGTGGGCTCTAATGTCACTCCCACTTTACAAAGACAGTAAAGGAGGAAGCAGGGTACACAGATGCTGCTGGGAAAATGCTCTGTGCATACAGCTATACCTCTAACAACACTACATTCTCCAACCCACGTAGCACTGCACTGACACTCACCTTGGTCCTCACATCTCCTCTGATACTAGCTGTCCCTTGTCCTCTGACAAGGACCTTCATGCTTATGGGACTTTTCACTTGGATATTCTAGAACAGTCTCAAGATCCTTAACCAANTTATTTGTGAAAATGCCTTTCACCTTGTAAGGCAATGTGCAAGTTGGTGGATGAAAATGTGGACATGGTGGGGTCATTATAGTGGCTACCATATCAGCTGTGCACACTGCCCGAGTCTGCCTGTCCCAGAATGCAGCCTCTGTACCATTTACCAAGCTAGATGCCTCCCTGGTCTTACAGTAGCTTCTACTTTCCTCCTCTGAGACTGCAGCCCCAGGGGCAGACGGAACCAAGAAGAGAAAGCTTAATGTCTGCCTTCATAAAAGGGGCCAGCAGCCATCAGGGAAGGCTTTCCAGAAGACAAAGCAGGTGTTCTCAGAGTGGCTCAACCAGTTTCTGAGTGGAGCAGAGGCAATCCAGGAGGGGAGGGAAGATGGACTACATAGAGGGCCTCAGGGTCCTTAACCCAGCCACCTCTCACTCTCTCTTCCCCAGCTGGCTCTGAAGAATGCCCTGCGCTACTTCCCACCTACTATCCAAAAGCTGTTGGCCCAGGAGTTTGCCCAGGAGCTACGACAGTTTGGACACATCTACATGTACCGGTTCTGCCCCAGCATTGAGATGAGGTGAGCCCTTGTGGGTTTGGCTTCAGATAAGGCTGTGCAGAAGTCAGGAGCCTCAGGGAATCCATGACTAAAGAGGAAGTCAGTCTGTCTGAGCTGGGGGACCTATGGAGATAGCACAGTGAGTTGACACCCTGTGCAGAGAAAGTTGACACCCTGTGCAGGCAGTGAGGTTTCTTTTGGGGGATCTGGAGCTGATCTGCCTGGCCAGAGGATGGGGTCCTTATCAGATAGGTTTCTGGCCTGCGCCCCAACCTGCATTTAGTCCTCTTGACTCTGGAGCACAAAGTCTCTCTGGGACGCTGTGCCTTGCTCTGTAGGGAAGAGCTGGTGAGAGTGAGATGGGGTGGGGCATGGCTGTCAGTGACTTCAAATCTGTCGTGTTCTCCGTTGAAGTTCTTACACTGTGGCGTGCACGGCATCATGGGAAGCTTTCTGACAGTACAGAGTGCTGGGCCTCACTGGATTTGAGGCTCAGCAGTCCTGAAACAAAGCTAGGAATCTGCATTTTGGATGCTGCAACTTGTGTCATAGAGAACCATTGTTCTGAGCATGCCAGAAACCCAGACTTGTTCTAAATGGCCCAGGGAGTCTTGTGTCCCCATGAGACAGGAGCCACTGCCCATCTCCCTCCATGCCCCCTGCACCTGCTGCCCCCTCCATGGAATTGCTGCCCAGGAGCATTTGATGAGTGAATGAAAGAACAAATGACCAAGCTGCCCAAAGGTAGAGGACTCTGGAAAGCAGCCATTCTTTGTAGTCAGAGTCTTCCCAGACTTGACGTAGAGAGGGACAGTGGTTGGAGTGGACTGGACTTCCTGCTCTGGGCATGTGGGGACTCAAGCCACCCAGCACCTGATGGCTCTGGTGCTCCACTTGTCCCTGTGCTTTGAAGGACTTCTCTCAGGTACCTTGTCAGCTCGGCCAGGGCAGCATCTTGGGATGGGAGGCCTGAGGGTTCCCTTGTTTCCTGAGGCAGGACTTCCTCTTACAGGGCCTACCCAATTGATCAGTACCCGTGCCGGACGCGAGCAGCTGCAGCCATCATGCACATGATTATGAACAATCTGGACCCCNCTGTGGCCCAGGTAATGGCAGGGAAACCGAGGCCAGCATAGTCCAGAAAAACATGACCTGAGATCCTGAGTAATGCTNGTGAACCGTCAACGCACTTACAAAGCTGGCATAAGACAGCCCCTGGACCTTTCTCTGTAACCATAGGGCAAAATCAAAAGCAGGAAACAAATATAAAATAGCAATATATTTATATAAATGCACCTATAATTTTAGCTTTCTAATGGCCACCTGAAAATAAAAAGATTTAATAACAGTTAATCATANTGTATCTTAACATTATTAGCGAGATCCCTTATGTTCCTCCTTTTACACGGAATCTTGACTTGGAAGATGGATTTCTCATGGCTGGTGGCTGCTATGTGTCCCTTCAGACTTCTTGCCTTGCCCCTATGTCATTGCTCCATTGCTGCAGGTAGGGGTCCTGCTTCTCTCTGTCCACAGCCCCATCTCAGATGATGCTACATCTTCTCCAGTTTCCACAGGAGCTGGTGACCTATGGAGGAAATGGGCAGGTGTTCAGCAACTGGGCTCAGGTATGGTGGCCTGGCAGGCACTCAGTGGTCCATGGCTCTGCCTGATGCCTGATGCCTCAGCACTGGCAATCACCTGGAGATGCTTCACTTATAAGAAGGGGTAGAGTGGCATTATGGNATGTACCAGGAGACCCTGGAGATTAAAGAGGATCTAGGCAAACAAGGCCACTAGGATGGACCAACTGAGATCTGCAGGAATCCCTGGGTCTGGGTGTAGAGTACGGGGTCCGTGTGGGTGCCAGTTCACACTTAGAGAGTCCTACATGTGCATTGTCCATCCAGTTCTGGCTGACCATGTCCTACTTGTCGAAGATGACTGAGGAACAGACTCTGGTCATGTACAGTGGACACCCGCTGGGCCTCTTCCCCAGCAGCCCTAGCGCCCCACGACTGGTCATCACCAACGGGATGGTGAGTCTGAGGCAGCAGGGCATGAGGCCTACCGAGGACTGGGCTTGGGAAAGGGGATGCCGTGGGTGAGGAGGAGATCCAGACAATACTGCACAGCTCACACTTGGTTCCTTCCTCTTTTCTAGGTCATTCCCAACTACTCCTCCAGGACAGAGTATGAGAAGCTGTTTGCGTTGGGGGTGACTATGTAAGTCGCAGTGTCAGCTCACTGCTGTGGTGTNTGCCTTTAGCTGCATTTCGTGATAAGATAACACGACTGTGTTGACCCTGATTTCAGGGAATACTTACTGCACTGTAACAAAATCATTTCATTCTCACACAGCTGCACCCTGGTAGCTTGTGTAAATGCTTATTGGTTTTTATAGACACAGAACCAAAGAAATATACAATTTGGATGCCATTGTTTCAAAATATTTTATTATGAGTAATCCCAGACATACAGAAAATTGGCTCACAAATAAAAACATCAAACAGCTAGTTTAAGGAAGACACACAAACACTTGCCCAGGTCTGGATTCTATGCAGCTCAGAGAACTTCTATATGGTTAGAATAAGGTGATTTTATTAATGAAAAAGAAAAATNNAAAACAATTTTTAGCGAATACCACCAAAATCCTGTGGTAAAAGTACAGTTGCTGAGGCCAGGCATGGTGGCACATGCCTTTAATCCCAGCACTCACAAAGGCAAAAGCAGGTGGATNTCCATGAGTTCAAGGCCAGTCTGGTCTATAATAACAAGTTCCAGGACAGCCAGAGCTACATAATAGGGACAAAAATATAAACAAACAAACCAAAAAAGTACAACTTCTCTCTCTAGCATGTCTGTCTATCTGCCCATTGATGCATCATCTAGCTTGTCTTTGGATGAACTTCAAAGTCCATTGCAGATATTGCTGGGATTTGATCTCTGTTTGGGGTCTCTTTTCCTTTTTAAGGTATATCTGTATGTACAGTCATCCAACTGCTGATTGAAAATGTTTGAAATTGAATTNGAATTGAACTGACCAGATGCAGGCATTTTCTTGTTGTTGTCTGCTGAACAGCAAATGTGGTTACCATAGCCACCTACAACAGCACTTGCATGATGTGAACTATGCAGGTTCTGTGCAGATGTGGGCTGTTTGACNTGCAGGATTTAAGTGTCAGAGGATTTAGGTGTCTTCTGGGGGCAGTGCCTTGGAGCTTGCCCCTTGAAAGGATTTTGATGGATGATTCTCCCACGAGACACACTCATCCTTGTGCCCCATGGAATGTGCTCAGACAAACTNTGCAGCTATGTAACTTGCCTCATCAGGTACAGGATCCTGTAACCAACCTGAGGCGCTTCCAGGACACTGATAGGGTGTGAAAGCTCTCCGTGTGCTGTAACGCTAACTAAGGCTCTGNATCTAAAGGTTTCATCAAATGTCATGGAAGGAGCTGCGCTGAATAAGGAAAGCCTGTCCCACATGGGGCCCCAGGGGACTGTGTCTCCTGTATCCTTCCAAATATTCTTCATGCCCATGAACTCTGGGCTAGANGTCAAGACCATTGTGGCAGCCTCTGCACTTTGCCTTTCCCATTGACAATACAGCATGGAGTCTGTGGAGCACAGACCTGGCAAGTCACTCTCTTCTGTGGTATTCAGTGGCACCATCCTTCTTGCAAGGTGTCCAGTCTATAGCATGGTACAGAGGGTGTTCTGATACTCACATCTTTGTGGACCTCTGGGATCATCACTCAGGGAAACACCACATAAAATCTGCAGAATGGGGAGCCAGCGACTTAGCCTCCAGGTGACAGTCCATAGTGTGACTACAGCACAGCCCCGCTACCACCACCACCACCATGATATACCCTGGATTTACCAGGCTTCTGAAACAGACCCCTTTAATAGAGGAAAAATAGGGCCTCAAAAAAACTACTTGCTCTGTTGCTGGCTATAACTAGCCTCTGTGAGTCTTGATGATATTATTAGGCCTGGTCACTTTTTCTGCTCCAGTGGAAGCAGCCTGGGGTCAGAGGGCTGAGGGAGCACATCCAGGCCTACTGCTCCATCACCATGGCCTTGGGATTGTCCCCACACTTCTGTTTCATAGATAGGACTAAAGTCCCAAAATGGTAGAGCTATAGATGTCAGACCTTGTCTGGCTGTGGCTCTGAGGGTTTGTCACAGGGAGATGTGGGGGCGCCAACTGCAAAAGGATAGAAATTAGGTCTGGTGGCACATGCCTATCATCCCAGCCCCTTGGGAGGCTGAGGCAGGCTAAGGCCTGGCTGGGACACAGTGTGAGTTCAAAGCTAGCCTGGGCTAGCTAGTGAGAAAAAATATGTTTTTCAAAGAAAAGCTGGGGCTGGGGCTCAGTGGTAGAGCTCTTGCCTAGCATGCATGAGGCCCTGGGCTCAATCCTCAGTACAGAGTAAAAGTGGAAACAGTGNCAGAGNTGAGAAAGGTTCATTGTGTAAGGAAACTGAGAAGACCTGGACACCCAAACCTTTTTCTGCCATCAGGGTGGCACAGATAGATAGGGAACATTCCNTGTGGGAGGATGGGGAAGCAGGCTCAGGCTGTTGGTTGAAGTGGTCAGCACATTGGGCTGGGGGCAGCNGTGGCCCTAAAGGCTCCTGCTTCAGTTGCAGAAAGCTTTTGGTCCAGCAACTCTATGCTGTAAGTTACCTTGGACTTGCCATGCAGCCTTTTAGTTGAGAACCGAGGACCAGAGTCTGCTCATCCCTGGGCCTGTGTCCTGTGCAGTTTTAGGATCTGGACCTCATCTAGACAGGGGGGGGGGCGTTCATAGGTCCTGTCACAGTGGACTGTGTGAGATGACAGAGGCACAGTCTGCCGGACTGGGACATTCACACAATGCGTGGNATCTCAGCTCCAGAGCTCCATAGAGAGCTGACTCCACGGGGTTCATAGTGGGTTCACCATCTCCAGATGACTTCTTTTACGCCAACATTGTCCTCTTACAGCTGTGATACTTATGCAGTCTTTCGAGATAAGGGACNTGACCTCCTTTGTGTTTGCTTATCTTTTTGAGACAGTGTCTTTCGAGAAGCGAGAATTCATGATCTTTCTGCCTCAGCCTTCTGAGTGCTTAGACGATTGGTGTGTACCATGCCTGCGTATCTCCATTTTNAGAAGAGAAAACAGAGGTTCTGGGTGGTCTGGTGTATTGTGTGGTTGTGTGGTAGACTTGATATTCATTCACAGGCTTGTGACAACACAGCCTCCAGCCAGAAGAGAGAAGGGCCGGGGAAAGCCACTGAGAGGCAGGAATCTAAGAAAAGAGATGATGGCCTTGGCATTGAGAAACATGCAGCATAAGGACCTTGAGATCTCCTAGTCTTCAGCAAAGAGTGCAATTAAGCTAGCAGCAAATGCTGCTGTCCCCATTACACTGCCCAAAACAGTGTTTGCTAATTATCCAGTGATGGCAATGGCCANGCTCAGACAGTACTAGTGACATCACTGGAAATTCCATGGCATCTATTAATATTAGAAATATCTGTGTCTGATGACCTCGCAGCCTTCCTGTCTGCTTTCTTCCCTTGGACAGAGCCCTCAGGTGGAGGGAGCTGATAGGAGGTCACATCACTGCAACTGTTCATTCACTCACACGGAAAATCAGAGCCAACAGGCTTCCCAGAAGGGCGGAGAGAATCATGACTTTGAATGTCATCTGCTATGAAGCCATGACCTGTACTGATATGGAAAGGACCCAAGGGCAGGCTGTGGGGGGCAAGCTACTAAAGCAACACCCTTGGAATGGAGCCCTACACTCAAGTAATCCAACAGCAGACATCTCTCAGCATGCCAGCTGTGGATCTGGTGTGCACTACACAAGGATTCTCTCAGACATGTGTTCACTGCTACCACTTTGCCATGTGTCCAGTGCCACACCCAGGGTCCAGCTCCAGTATGAAGACGCCTCACAGTTAAGCCTACTGGATGTCACCTGGATGGAATCTTGCAGAACATGCATTCCCACGCTCAATACCTTCACTGGGTTGTGTAGGGCAGGGACACATCCTATCCTTTTTTCTCACCCTGTTCTTACATCATAGTTCATTTCTCTCTTTCCTCCATGTGTGGGCATTTCAATGGCTTCAGATATTGGCCACTGCTGATAAATTTGCCATGACTGTCTTTGTGAGTGGCTGAGTAGACANTAGCATGTAGTATGGGCATGTTGGGCTGTGTTCAGCCTTGCTCCGCCTAGCCTAATCATCCCCATGCTGATTTTTAAAAATTAATTGTATGACAGATTTTAGGGGAATAAAATCTGTAAAATACAGGGAGGTGGGAGAGGGCAGGAGGTTCTAGCTTATTATATCGTTACCTTTTCTTTTTTACTTTAACTTTTTAAATATTTTGCTTAGAACACAGAGAAATGGGTTTCACTATGACATTTTTATACATGTATGTTGTTTTAGTAATTTTCTTAAGTTTTATTTTTATTTTATGTATATGAGTGTTTTGCCTGTATGTATGTCTGCGNACCACATGAATGCAGTGCCCATGGAGGCAAGAAGAGGGTGTTCAATGCCCTGAAACTGGAATTATGGATAACTGTCAACTGCTATGTGGGTGCTGGGAACCAAACCTGGGTCCTCTGCAAGAACAGCCAGTGCTCCTAACCACTGAGCTTTCTCTCCAGCCCCGTTATAGTTACTTCTTATTCATCTTTCTGACTATTCCCTGATGGCTGTCTCTCCCTCTTGCTAGTCCCCTTTCTTCTCTAAGCAGCCCCCCTTCTGCTTTCATAACACATGCATTCTCATTTCTTCCCTTTTAGATCTCCTCCCCCCTCATAGTCCTCTTTCTACTCTTCATCACATACACACACACACACACACACA